>JAWQEG010002282.1:2500-107500 GCA_033782935.1 Petrolisthes cinctipes
ACTCACTCACTCACACATCACTTACTTACTCACTTCACTCACTCACTCACACATTTACTCACTTACTCACTCGCACATTCACTCACTTACTCACTCACTTCACTCACTCACCCATTTACTCACTTACTCACTCGCTTCACTTCGACATTTGGTTTTATTTTATTTTTATTTTATTGTTTTATACTCTTTCTTTCTCTTTTTTTTCGTTTTCTTTCTCTTATTTACTTTCTTTTCTTTCGTTTTCTTTTTTATTTACTCTCTTTCTTTTGTTTTCTTTCTTTTTTTTAACTCTCTTTCTCTTTCCCTCTTTCTTTTTTTACTTACTCTCTCTTTCACTCTTTTTCTTTTTTACTCTCTTTCCTACTTTTTTTAACTCTCTTTCTCTTTCACTCTCTTTCTTTCTTTAGTTTTCTTTTCTTTTTTTATTCTGCTCGTCGGTAAATGTAGATGGTTTGAAAGGCTGGCTGTGATTGGTCGATGATACTTGTTACTCATTCGCGTATCCACCAATTAAATGCAAGATTAGAGAGAGAAAGGTAGATAAGAGGTAGGTAGGTAGGTAGGTAGATGAGGAGGTTGGTAGGTAGGTAGGTAGGTAGATAGATGGATAGATAGGTAGGTAGGTAGGTAGGTAAGTAGGTAGGTAGGTAAGATAGGTAGGTAGGAAGGATAGGTAGGTAGGTAGGTAGGTAGGTAGATAGAAAGTTAGGTATATGGGGAGGTAGGTAGAAAGTTAGGTATATGGGGAGGTAGGTAGGTGGGTGGGTGGATAGATAGGTATAGGTAGGAGAGAGAGAGAGAGAGAGAGAGAGAGAGAGAGAGAGAGAGAGAGAGGGAGTGCATGTGTGTGTGTGGGAGGAAGGGAGGGAAAATTCTGGGAAGGTAGGATAGAAAAAAGGGATTCTGAGAATAGGAAGAGACTGGATGAGAGAGTAGGAGGGGAAGGAAGAGGAGGAGAGGAGGGAAGGGGGAGGAGAGACGAGAGAACCGGAGGAAAAGGTGCATGGTGAGAGAGAGAGTTACATAGAAACATAGAAACACAGACCACAACAGACCTTACGGTCCACACGAGGTGATCTGATTAGAAGGTTACTGGTGGAGAATGAATTACTCCCCAGTGATAGTCGTAGGTAAGGATAGCAAAGTAGAAGGCTCTCTCCCCACCCTCCACTCCCTCCGGCCTGAGCCGTACAGGAAATAAAGTCAGGAATGGGAACCCTGTGGGGTTGGCTGAAATACTCCACAAGGAAATTTTATAGGAAAGATAGAAAGTAGGTGAAATTTGGCTAACTTGCCACTTGTAATGGGCAAAAATTATTCATTAGTAAACATTGTAAGTCGGGGATTAGACGCAAGGTGTTTATCTAAGCGACGTTTGAAGCTGTCTACGGTGTTACAGTCTATTACATTACGGGAAGCCCATTCCATAAGTTGACGACTCGGTTAAAAAAGAAATTCTTTGATTCGTGCGAATTAAAAGATTTACCTATGATTTTTCAGCAGTTTCCTCTCGTGTAGTTTGATTGATCGATAGTGAAATATTTGGTGCAGTCCATATTATCTATGCCTTTGATTATTTTAAATACCTGGATTAAGTCCCCTCTCAGTCTACGTTGTGTCAAAGGGAATAGATTTAATTCGCTTAGCCGCTCATCATACGTTTTATTTCTCAGACTTGGTATCATTTTAGTAACTCTACGTTGGACTCGTTCCAATTTTGCTATATCTTTCTGGTAGTACGGGCACCAGGCTTGAACACAATACTCCATAAGGGGACGGACCAGGGAATTATACAAAGTGAGGATTGTGTCTTTTAGAGAGAGAGAGAGAGAGAGAGAGAGAGAGAGAGAGAGAGAGAGAGAGAGAGAGAGAGAGAGAGAGAGAGAGAGAGAGAGAGAGAGAGAATCTGTGTGTGTGTGTGTGTGTGTGTGTGTTGTGTGTTGCCTGTGGATGAGAGAGAGAGAGAGGTTAGATAGATAATACAAACTACATATAGTGGTTAGGGAGAGAGAGAGAGAGAGAGAGGAGAGAGAGAGAGAGAGAGATGGTGCAGGTGCTAAATGTTTATGTGGCAATAAAACTGTAAAGAATGTGTATAAAAAGGTGTCAGTACCATTTGAAGAAAAGGAAAAGGAGGTAGAAGGTAGATGAGGTAGGGAGGAAAATGGGGAAGGAGGTAGAAGGTAGATGAGGTAAGTGGGTAAAGGGGGGGGGGGAGTGGGAAGTGAGGTAGGGAAGAAATGGAGGGGATAGAGGGAGATTAGATAAGGTAGGGAGGAAAATGGGGAAGGAGGTAGAAGGTAGATGAGGTAGGGAGGAAAAGTAGGGTAGAAGGTAGATGAGGTAGTGTGGAAAAGGAGGCGAGAGGTAGAAGGTAGATGAGGTAGTGTGGAAAAGGGGGAAGGAGGTAGAAGGTAGATGAGGTAGTGTGGAAAAGGGGGAAGGAGGTAGAAGGTAGATGAGGTAGTGTGGAAAAGGGGGAAGGAGGTAGAAGGTAGATGAGGTAGGGAGGAAAAGGGAGAAGAGGGTAGAAGGAGATGAGGTAAGTGGGTAAAGGGGGGGGGAGTGGGAAGTGAGGTAGTGTGGAAAAGGAGACGAGTGGTAGAAGGTAGATGAGGTAGGGAGGAAAAGGAGGAAGGAGGTAGAAGGTAGATGAGGTAGGGTGGAAAATGGGGAAGGAGGTAGAAGGTAGATGAGGTAGAAAGGAAAAGGGAGAAGGAGGTAGAAGGTAGATTAGGTAAGTGGGCAGGGAGGTAGGGATAAGGGAGGAGGGAGAATAGGTAAGGGGGGAAAAGAGGTGGGTAGTGGGAGATGAGGTAGTGGAGGGGGGGAGGTAGATGGAGATAAAGAATAGGGGTGGGGGGGGGGTCTGCTGCAAATGGGATGTGGGTAGAGGGAGATTAGATGCATGGGGGGGGGTGTAAAAGGAGGAGGGGGGTCTACTGCAAAAGGGGGGTTGGGGGTAGAAGGAGATAAGGTATAAGGGGGAGGTGTAGAGGAAGAAGATAAGGTATAGAGTAAGGGGGAAGGATGAGGGTGTGGGGGGGGGGCTGTTGCAATTTAAGTGTAGCCTATTTTTTTGCAAACTTTCAGGACATGTCATTCTCAGTTCAGTTTCCCTGCTCTCCCCCCCCCCAACAAAAAAAAAATAAAAAAAAATATATATATATATATATATATATATATATATATATATATATATATATATATATATATATATATATATATATATATATATATATATATATATATATTTACTGTATAATCATAAACTTAGAACTATACAATCAGCACAACACAAATAATTTTCACTTCCCTTCCCTCACCCAGCAGCAGCAACCCCCCCCCCCCCGAAAAAACAAACACATACACACAAATAAAAAACACTAAATCTGATAAACTTAGAACCTGTATACATAATAGACCATAAACACAAAGGGAAAATTGGTATGGTATCGTTATCAGAAGACATTATATTGCTGTTGTTGCTGTTACTATGGAACTTTCACACGAGTTAAGTACAGTCCCTTCATTAAAAAAAACTCTTTGACTGCATTAGTGTGTGTGTGTGTGTGTGTGTGTGTGTGTGTGTGTGTGTGTGTGTGTTGTCTCCACTTACGAAATTGGGTGACTATCATAATTTGGTGTGTGTGTGTGTGTGTGTGTTGTCCCCACTTACGAAATTGGGTGCTCTCATAATTTGGTGTGTGTGTGTATGTGTGTGTGAGTGTGTATGTGTGTGTGTTGTCACCATTTACGAAAGTTGATTAAGCACACACACACACACACAGCACTACAGAAGATGCAATACACAATTAAAATAACAATGTATCATCCCACAAGGAACAACACACACATATAATATAAATAGTAATAGTAAATCAATCCGTAATCTCTATATGAGTCGATGGGTATTTGTTTGACTTCATCTCAATTCCCGCCATCACAGCCTCGTCTTCGTATACAAAGCGATCTCCTTGCACTAGTTCCTGCCACAAGTTCCCGCCAAATAATTAACAACCGAGCTTCTCTGTCATTCCCGCCAAAAAATAAAAAATATAATAAAAATAAAAGCAAAAGAAAAACAAAACTAACGAGCTTCTTTGTCATTCCCGCCAAAATAGACACCTGAGCTTCTTTGTCATTCCCGCCAAAAAAAAAAAATAAATAAAAAAATAAAAAAAAATAGAGCTTCTTTGTCATTCCGCCAAAAAATAAATAATTAAAATAATTCCCGCCAAATATCTCATCCCAGTGATATATATATAATAAAGTTTGTTATTGTGATGCTGTATCCCCTATGCTTTGGTTTTGTTTATTTTGAAGGGGCTACAGACCAAACCACTATAGAATTTCCCCTCCTCAATTTTCTTCTATATTTTTTGTTACTTTTAATTTAGTTTATTTTTTTATACTCTGTGATTGATTTTACCTTCAGGAGTACAGGGGTCACGTGTTCAGAGCGTGTGTTGGTTGGTTGGTTACTGCCAGAAGAGTAAAGTTGGTGTGGTTACGTAAAGGGTAATAAAATAAAACTCCAAGCTAGTATAGGTGTATAGTACCATCCCCACCCCCCTCTCTCTCTCTCTCTCTCTCTCTCTGACGTGGTGTGGTAGATCTCTCTCTCTCTCTCTCTCTCTCTCTCTCTCTCTCTCTCTCTCTCTCTCTCTCTCTCTCTCTCTCTGTCGGCCGTGGTGTGGTAGATATCTCTCTCTCTCTCTCTCTCTCTCTCTCTCTCTCTCTCTCTCTCTCTCTCTCTCTCTGTGTGTGTGTGTGGTGATGAAGGAGGACACTGAACGGGGCAGCTTGGATTGGCAGGTGTGTGTGTGTGTGTGTGTGTGTGTGTGTGTGTACTCTGACCTGTACTATTGCCCACATGAATTCGTACACATGCACACTGTTGTTTTCGAGCGAGGGTTTGCAACATATAGAAAATATAAGACTAGGTCATACACTGCAATTCAACATTATAATATTTAGGTTTTTTATTTTGCTAATCACCGAGTCACTCAATTGGTAGACCATTCACTACAGTATACTTCCAGAATAATTACCTCTTTTTTTTTCATATAACCTGTGTATGAATTCTTATGGCCAACTGTACAGCCACAATCAAATATCCACCGACACTTTCCTTCCATCATGGTAAATATCTTGGGAACAAAGAACAACACGTGTATGATTTTGCAGCACCTCATAATAAAAATTGAGTGGGTTGAGTTGACGTAAGGTGTTGTATGATTATATTTTGATATGATACTGATTTACTTGCATGATGGAAGGAGAGTGTCGGTGGTTATTTGATTGTGGCTGTACATACTGGTTAGGTAGGCAGTGTGGACGACCAAAAAATGCTCTTGTTGTTCAGAATAAAGGTAGAAGTGGGTATGAAGAGACAGGGATTATTAGCCGGGAAAGATGGCAACAGCAGGGAGTAGCAGGTAATGGCAGGGAGAAATAGGGAAAGGCAGGGACGGGCAGTAAGAAGACATGGGCAAGTAGGGAAGGAGAGGGAAGGGGAGGGAAAGACAGGGAATGAGAGGGAAACACAGGGAAAGGCAGGGACGGGGAGTAGAAGACAGGGGCAAGCAGGGAAGGGGAGGGACGGACAGTAGAAGATAGGAGCAAGCAGGGAAGGGGAGGGAAGGAGAGGGAATGGGAGGGAAGGGGAGGGAAAGACAGGGAATCGGGAGGGAAGGAGAGGGAAAGACGGGAACGAATAAAGGGTGGAGTAGGACAACCACCTTAGGCAAGAGGTCACCTATCCCCCCTCTTTACTTCTCCCCTCCCTCCCTCCTTCCTATACCCCTTCTTCACTTCCTCCCCCTCTCCTCCATCTCCTCCCTTCCCCCTCCCTCCTATACCCCCTCTTCACTTCTCCCCTCCCTCCCTCCTTTCTTCCTATACCCCTTCTTCACTTCTTCCCCCCCCTTCCATCTCCTCTCCTTCCCCTTCCCTACCTCCCTACTATACCCCTTCTTCACTTCTTCCCTTCTATCTTCTTCCCCTCCCCCTTCCTCCATCTCCTCCCCTTCCCCCTCCCCCCCTCCTTCCTATCCCTATCCATTCCTATTCCCTTCTATTCTTAAACATTATCTCCTCCCCTTTGGAATAGTTTGGAGGAATCAGTTGCTCCAGATTCTTTTGTTGGAAAATTGGAAGGCTACAGATTCCTCCAAACTATACCATGGAACAGACGACCTTAAGGGGGTGCGGGAGTAGGGGACAGGCTTTGGGGGGGGGGGGGTTGGGGGGGTGCGGGAGTAGGGGACAGGCTTGTATGAGCAATACCAGACGATTCGAAGCTTTCTGCTCCTCACACTCTGGTCAGAAATTATGTATCACGAGTTTACACATATAGAGACTGAGTTTGTGTACAGGGTGTGTGTGTGTGTGTGTGGTGCCTGCCGTTCGTCTCTGGTCAGAAATTACATATCACGAGTGTACTTGTTGTGTTGCATGGCGTGTTATCCGAGAGTCTTTCATGCAGTGGAGACCATGACTGACTGACATCTCCCATCAGCTGGTCACTGATAAGGTCATGCACGCAGCAAAGGTTATATACTGTATAGTGGGATATACAAACGTGATGGACAGGGTATGTACAGTCATGTTCAAAACTTCGTCCACAACATACACTCACTGAGGGTATTGTGGGAAAGCCCGGTTCAAGCCTTATTAGCCTTCCTTAGGAGCTCGGGCTACTCAGTCAGACAGCTTGAGGAACAACAACAACAACAACAACAACAACTTCTTCCACAGTAACACACATACCCATAAGGGAGTAAGTACATATCACACGGGCCAATATTTTCCTCCGTCCTAAGGCTTCCTACGTCCTCCAACCTCCGTTTTATGAGGTGTGGAGGACAACGAGGAATATAATCGAAGCAAATTTAGCTCTAGATCGGAGGATGATGGACGGAAAACGAAGGAAATAGATATCAGTGTAATAAATCCCTTACAGACATAGGCCTACAATAATATATAGTTGGTGGGGATAGTGTACAGTCGCGGCACATAATCCTTGACCAGACTTCCCTTTACACCCTGATAAAGGACTATGTGCCTCGACTGTACAAGAAGAGGCAATGTGTTATGGTAGCCTATCCTTCACTTCTCATTCTCACATAATTAATCATCACCCATCTAACACACCACTCTCTAAAGGATAAGGGTAAAAAAAAAAAAATTGCTACCTACCTATATCTCACTGTTTGGAAATATCATGGGGTTGTCATTAAACTTTTTGATACCCTGTTTCCTATCCTTCCCTTCCTCCCTCCCTCCCTCCCATGTCTCTCCTCCCTCCCTCCTTTTATCTCCTATCCCTCATTCCTTCCTCCCTCCCCTGTTTCCTATCCTTCCTTTCCTCCCTCCCATGTCTCTCCTCCCTCCCTCATTTCGTCTCCTATCTCTCATTCCTCCCTCCCTCCCCTTGCCTGTTTCCTATATACCCTTTCCTCCCTCCCATGTCTCTCCTCCCTCCCTCCTATTATCTCCTATCTCTCATTCCTCCCTCCCCTTCCCTGTTTCCTACCCTTCTCTCCCTCCCATGTCTCTCCTCCCTCCCTCCTTTCGTCTCCTGTCTCTCATTCTTCCCTCTCCTTCCCTGCTTCCTATCCTTCCCTCCCTCCCTCCCTCCCATGTCTCTCCTCTCTCCCTCCTTTTATCTCCTATCTCTCATTCTTCCCTCCCTCCCTCCTTTTATCTCCTATCTCTTATCCCTCCCTCCTATCTCTCATTCTTCCTTCCCTCCCTCCCATGTCTCTCCTCCCTCCCTCCTTTCGTCTCCTGTCTCTTATTCTTCCCTCCCTCCCTCCTTTTATCTCCTATCTCTTATCCCTCCCTCCTATTATCTCCTATCTCTCATTCTTCCCTCCCTCCCTCCCATGTCTCTCCTCCCTCTCTCCCTCCTTTCGTCTTCTGTCTCTTATTCCTTCCTTCTATCCCTCCCTCCCAAACAAGTAGAAATAATAAGCATCTTTCCCGGTTGGTTGTGGGGGTGGGGGGGTGGGGGAGGGGGGTGCCGGGTTTTGATAGAACAGCCCGCAGCCAATTACACACACACACACACACACACACACACACACAGACAAACAAATACACACACACACCCTTGTCAATCATTTACTGTTTCTCTCTCTCTCTCTCTCTCTCTCTCTCTCTCTCTCTCTCTCTCTCTCTCTCTCTCTCTCTATACTTATATTTTTTGTATTTTGCATAACTGATAGCTATAAATAAATGTTTCAAATGTCTCTCTCTCTCTCTCTCTCTCTCTCTCTCTCTCTCTCTCTCTCTCTCTCTCTCTCTCTCACACACACACACATTTAATTTCCACTCAGGCGTCAATCCCGTTCTTTTCATGTTTTCATTTTATTTCACTGTTATTTTGTTCGTCCTTGTCTTATTTTTCTTTCTTTTCTTATTTCCTGGTTTCGTATCGTGTCTTATTCTTGTTTTCCCTCCATTCTTCCTCTAGTTTTTTTTTTATCTCCTTTTCTCTCCCTCCTTCCCTTATTTCACCCCATTCTTCCCCTTATTCTATACCTCATCCTACATTCCATCCTATACTCCGTTCTTGCCCCCATCCTTCCTCATCCTACATCCCGTCCTTCCCCATCCTACCTCCCATCCTATACCCCATTCTACATCCCATCCTTCCCCCATCCTACACCCCATCCTTCCTCATCCTATACCCCATCCTATACTCCATTCTACCTCATCCTACATCCCATCCTATACCCATCCTTCCTCATCCTATACCCATCTTTCATCATCCTACACCCCATCCTTCATCATCCTATACCCCATCCTACACCCCATCCATCCTACATCCCGTCCTTCCCCATCCTTCATCATCCTATACCCCATCCTACATCCCATCCCTCCCCATCCTTCCTCATCCTATACCCATCCTTCCTTATCCTACACCCCATCCTTCCTCATCCTACACCCCATCCTTCCTCATCCTATACCCCATCCTACATCCCATCCTTCCTCATCCTACACCCCATCCTTCTCCATCTTTCATATGTCACGCCTCAAGTTAATCCACCTACGGCGACCTCCCTTGAAGCGAATTTCGGTAAGGCAAGGAAGTGGCTGCCCTCGAGTGTGTGTGTGTGTGTGTGTGTGTGTGTGTGTGTTGCCAGTATATAAGGGTGTAGTGCAGCGCGTGGCAGGACTATAGGACGAGCGGTGTTGGCAAGTGCAAGGTGAGGTGAGGGGCGGGTGGTGACAAGGTGAGAACAACTACAACAATAGCACCAACAACAACAACAACGGTCACAACAACAGTGTTTAGGCAGTGACGAAGCAGTGAGAGTCTCAAGTGTTGTAAGTGAGAGCCACTGATTGCCCTGCTGGACAGGTTGTGTTCGTGTATGTGTGCGTGTGTGTGTGTGTGTGAGATATCCAACAAGTGCCACCACCCAAGCAAGCAGCCAGTATGTTGGTGCCAGCCATTGTGGTCACGGAGGCGCCAAGTCCAGACGACCAACTACTTTCGGAATCTACACCATCCAGACGACGCAAGACTTTTGGTTTCGCCTTTCGGAAAAAGAGTGGTGAAGACTGTACCCTACGCTCTCGCTCACCATCACCCATAAGGATCTCCTCACCCAAAGCTTTGTCCTCGCCCTCCTCAAAGCGTAAGGATACCACCAGCCCCGCCATGTTGAAACGAAAGTACTTACGGAAGGTGAAACTTCCTCCACTAACACAAGTGAGTTCCGGGAACAAGACAACCAGTGACCAATGTGACCCTGAATCACCTTCCATCTTTGAGGAGGAACTTGCTGACAATAAGTCTCCTAACGACCCGGAGTTTGTACGACGCACAGCAGAACGATGGCAACGGAAGACAGGAGCAGCACAGTCTCCCCTACAGCTGCTGCCCACAGTGAGGGTACAGCAGCCCTCTCTGGTCTGGCCCTCAAGTCCTTCACAGCAGCCAGCTTTTAGACGTCGAGTGTCACCTCGATCACTCCAATATCTGGTACAGTCACCTTTTCTTTCTGCCCCCGCCTCCCCTGTGTTAGGGAGCGCCTTCTCTAGGGGCAGCCCTCAGTACTCCTCCCTGGGGTCTTTCAATCACTCCAGGTCAGAACAAAACTTTGTGCGTGGTTCACAGAGTTATTCCTCCCTGGGTTTACAAGTCCATCATGGGTCCAAGTCTTCACTAACCTCGTCCCCCTCTAGGTCCAAGAAGATCTTTCACCTGTCCCCCATTTTTCCCAGGAAGTCCTCCGCTCAGCTATCGCCCACTAGACCTCCGAAGGGAAGCCCAAACCTGTCCCCTAACACACATAGGAAGGGTTTATATGGCCTGAATCTGTCCCCTTTTACTCCGAGGAAGGTCAGCCTGCAGCCACCATCACCGCATCCCACTGAAGGTGACAGGAACAGTTGGTCCAGTACGGCTCTGGACGACACTGTAACGGCAGAGGTGAGGCGTCAACACATGAGGGAGTTGGTGGGGGAAGGACTCACGGCGCCTTTCCTTCGACTCAGTGTCAGAATCCGCAGGTCTTTTCGTCGTTCTCGCCACAAGGAATGCACGTCCAGCCTACACACCTCCGCGTCCTGCCACACCAACCTCCTGCACCTGCCGGGTTGTACTCCCCCTGCCAGCCCTTCCTCTATCCCTCGCAGCGCCTCCCTTCCTCCAGACGCCCACAACTTCGGCGACATCTTCCTGGAGGAACCTGAACTGGCACATAAGTTTGTACGTAGGCCACATTCTCTACCACAGCCTCCATACATAACCCAGTGTATCTTCTTAGCCTCTCTGTCTCCCTACAATGACTTAGGTTATATATATACATCCTCTTATCTTTACCCTCGCCTCCTTTACTCTACATCCCAAACCCTCTACTTCTTCATTCTGTACGTTTTCCACCTTAAATCCTCAACCTCAGCCTTCCCTCCAGCCGTCATTCTCTACCTCATCCTCACCCTGATTTCCCTCTTCTATTCCCCCCACCCTCACATCTACCTCTCTCCCATTATTCCCTCTCTCCTCTCTCTCTCTCTTTGTTCCCTCTCCTCTACGTTTCTCCCTTTGCCCTTTCTCCTCTCCCTCTGCAACTTTCCCTTTGCCCCCACTCCTCTCTCCCTTTGCCTCCACTCCTCTCACTCTCTCTCTACCTTTGTTCCTCCCACTATACTCTCCCCCAGTCTCTTCGTCCCACCCCCTCCTTCACCTCCTTCTCTGCTGACCCCAACAAAAAAGCGTCTGGTGTGATGAACTTTGAGTGTTGAGGTCGCCAATAGTTAGCTAGACCCCGTAGCCTCATACCAGCCAGCCAGCCAGTCAGTAACTCGTCTATGTGTAGCCTAGTGGTGTGTGGTGTATGTAGTCTATTTAGAGGGTTGATAGAGGCATACCATACACCTAATATAAGCAACCATAACACGGTATAATGCGACAACTTCTGTATATTCCTGGTATGTTACAGGAGAGAGAGAGAGAGAGAGAGAGAGAGAGAGAGAGCTATCAATGACTCTCCCTCCTTCCACTTTTTCCTTCACCTTATGAGAGAGAGAGAGAGGGAGAGAGAGAGAGAGCTATCAATGACTCTCCCTCCTTCCACTTCTTCCTTCACCTTATGAGAGAGAGAGAGAGAGAGAGAGAGAGAGAGAGAGAGAAATTAAACAGGAAGCTATCAATAACTCTCCATCATTCCACTTCTTTCTTCACCTATGAGAGAGAGAGAGAGAGAGAGAGAGAGAGAGAAATTCAGTAGTAAGCCCATGCATGACCCTCTCTCTCCCTCCACTTCTCCCTATGACGCAAACCCGGAAAGCCCACAGATTTACTCCTGTTTCTGTAAAAGTAATAATTTGTAAATATGTTTCCCTGTCCACCATTCCTCCCGCTCTCCTTCCCTCCCTCGTTCGCTACTTCTCCCTAACCTAATACACATAATAACATAAAGTAAATAACACATACATAATAACATAACATAACATGAAGTAAATAACACATATATATAATAACATAACATAATAACATGAAATAAATACACTACTTCAAATAAATACAATAATATCAAGTAATAACATAACATAACAACATAATAACATGAAATAAATGCACTACTTCACATAAATACAAAAATATAAATTAATAACATTTGATAATAACATAACAACATAATAACATGAAGTATACTGGTTCACTTCACATAAACACGGTATACTGTATAATTATGAGAAGGAACTTACACTGACAACGTTTGACTAATGAACTGTTAATTAAGGGACCCTGTGATGTAGTCAGGAAATTGGAGGTAAATGAGTCTTTCAAATATTGCCACGAAACACACACACACACACTGAGTCCTTCAAATACAGCCACGAAACACACACATACACACACACACACACACACCTATATGGAAGGAGCTTGTTTGTTTCATGGCATGGTCAGGAGGAATCATAAGCCTCCAATTTTCATACACGATCTCATACAGGGTCCTAAATTTAAGCAAATCGTTTTCAGAAGCATATAATTTTGATAAGTATAAGAAGCTGCTCCTTATTTCCTTCCTTCCTTATTTCTTGTGGTGAAATTGTTGAAGGATTTAAATCGTCTTTCATACTGTGCTACAAAACAGATTCCTTATTCCGAAGTCGTTTGTTTCTGGTGTAGTTTGGAGGAATACTTTTCACTCCAGCTAGATTTCCACAAACACAATTCTCCTTTTCAAAATGCAACCTATTCGTGTACTTAATTTTTCGTTGTTATTATTACGGTATTAGTAGTAGTAGTAGTAGTAGTAGTAGTAGTAGTAGTAGTAGTAGTAGTTGTAATAATAGTAGTAGTAGTATTATGGGAACTAGCACCAATTTCAGAGGGACATTTTTTCGTATGCTAGCCTAAAGGAGTAATACACACACACACACACACACATCACAAGTGAATACCGTGTTAATTGCCTTCTGTTGTTGTTCCTTTCTATACACATAATAATGCTATAAGTGGCTGGAGATGTGGAGAGGCTACCATGATGCCGACCCAAATAGCCTACTCGTTTTTATTTGTGGGGACTGGTAGAGAGGCTAGCTAAGTTTCTCTCTCTCTCTCGCTCTCTCTCTCTTAAATTCAAAGCCACTCCTTTATTAGTTAACGAGTAGACTCCGTAGAGGATCTGTTCTGTAGTCAGGTTTGAAGGCGAAAGTATCCCCTCATTTAGTCGACTCAAATTAGAGAGAGAGAGAGAGGGGGGGGGGGGGAGGGAGAGAGAGAGAGAGAGCTGTAAGGTAGGATGGTGTCGAGGTCATCCTGTTTAGTGCCCCTCTCTCTCTCTCTCTCTCTCTCTCTACTGCATGCAATCGCTGTCTGTCTCACACTCATCAGATCTTCAAGGTGGAGATGCAGTGTTTATATTCCTCCAAAGTATGCCAGGAAACAGGACCAGGTGAACATTAATTATGGGGGCCTCCTGTTGCTTGAAATAGTTTGGAGGTATCAGTTGCTCCAGATTTACCACCAACACTGTATGTACTGTATTACACTATTCTTTTAACAACACACACACACACACACACACACACAGTACTATTTAACAACACACACACACACAGTACTATTTAACAACACACACACACACACACACACACTATGAAAACAACACACACACACACACACACACACACACTACTATAACGACACACACACACAACTATAAAAACAACAAACACACACACAACTATAAAAACAACAAACACACACACAACTATAAAAACAACAAACACACACACACACAACTATAAAAATGACACACAACACACACACACCAATAAAGTAACATCCATCATGCATTAGTTGTCCTTGCTATAACCTTTTCCAAGTGACCAGGGTTGTATTTTTTGTATATATATTTATCTATAGTTTTCTCGTTTTTCGTGGCATAGCGGTAACTTATAGTGTTATATATACAATTCACAATAGACTTCTCTCTCTCTCTCTCTCTCTCTCTCTCTCTCTCTCTCTCTCTCTCCTTCCACACTGCCATTCTCTCTCTCTCTCTCTCTCTCTCTCTCTCTCTCTCTCGTTATACTTTCCTTCCACACAGTGCCATTCGTTCTCTCTCTCTCTCTCTCTCTCTCTCTCTCTCTCTCTCTCTCTCTCTCTCTCTCTCTTGTACTTCAAAAAATCATCTCTCTTTCCCTTGATATTATTCGTCTTTTCTCTGTCTCTCTCCCCAACTTTCATAATTCCGAAAAAAATCTCAATCTTTCCCTATATGCCAGGAAACAGGACCAGATGAACAAAAATAGTGGTGTCCTGTTGCTTGGATTAGTTTGGAGGAATCAGAGTTGCTCCAGATTTACTACCAACACTATACTACCCCCTTAACCCCGGAAGCAGTAGCTAATAATAATAATAATAATAATAATAATAATAATAATAATAATAATAATGGCGCTCCAAGGTATCAAAAGCGTATTACTTCCTTAAATTAGGACCCTGTGATCGTGTATGAGAATTGGAGGCTTCTGATACCTCCTGACTGTTTCGTGGCAATATTTGAAGGACTCGTTTACCTCCAATTTTCTGACTAACATCACAGAGTCCCTTAAGGTCCCAAAAGAGTGATGTTTATATTATAGGGAAGGGGGTCGATCAAGGGCATTCAGGAGAGGCAGCAAGATTATAGGGTTCGTTTTTGTGGTGGTGGTGGTGGTGGTGGTGAGTGAACGTTGTCAGTAATTGTATGTTTCCGCCAACCATCTTGAAGTCACCTGTCTGTCTACTGCTGGGTGGCGTGTGTGGTGGTGGTGGTGGTGATTGTACTGGTGGTGATTGTTTGTACTGGTGGTGATTGTGGTAGTGATTGTACTGGTGGTGATTGTGGTAGTGACTGTACTGGTGGTGATTGTAGTGGTGATGGTGTAAAGATGGAAACACTGACGATGATAGTAGTAGTAGTAGTAGTAGTAGTAGTGGTGAAGAATTTAACACCAATACCATGTGTGTGTGTGGGCAGGAGACAGAATAACAACCAATTAAATCCTAAAGACAGTGATGTGAGGAAGTACAGAAAGATCGACATTAAATGGAGATCTCACTGGACCTATTCACACAGCATAATAATTAATCACTATATAGGACCCGTATCATAATAATTAGGAGTGGACAACCTTCCTAAAGCCAACTACAGTATGTGTGTGTGTGAAAGAAATCCTGCCCAGCCAAGGTTAGCCAAGTCGACCTGATGCGGAAAGAAATTTAAGATTGGTATAGATAGACTAATATATACGAATAAATTATATCTTGGTAATAATTGCTTCACTTAGTAAGGGTGTAAATTGATTAGATAATATGAGGAGTGGGAGGGGGGAAGGGGTGACCATCCGTGCAAATAGGCTAACTGTTCTACCGTATACAGCCGGCAGCAAAAGTCCTGTTGCCACATCTGCCAGGTCGTATGTAAACATAAACTCCACTGGCTCGTAAAAAAAAAAAAAAAAAAAAAAAAAAAATAATAATAATAATAATAATAAAAAAAGTGAGGCTTATCTATTTGCCCCTTGGATATTCTCTTGTAGTATGGTGAATGTGTTTGTTTGATAATTATCCTTCATGTTATCCCTCAAGAAGCGCTACATGGGTGAGGCGACACGTACGACTTTTATCCCCGACTGTACATAGTTTCTGTCATCTTCTTTTTTCGGTGAAGCAGGAAGGAGACAAACGTGTTCAGTACCAACGCTTCCTGAACTCTTGGCTGGAATCGATCCCGGGATTATGTTGTGGTCTTGTCATGAATATCACAAAGTTTCTAGTTTTTCAGAAGTGTTAATTGATACTGTCAGTCTGTCTACGAGGTCTTGGTATTGTTACACATGAGTAAATAAATGGGAAGAGAAAATACTGTGCTAGGCCAAAAGAACTTGTACTGTAGCCTACCACAAGGGAGTAACTAGAGGAGGAAATGCATGCAGCAAAACACGAAGGAAAAGAAAAACATAGGAAGCCTCGATCGCATTACACCACTATATAGGCTACCATTTACATTCCCTTCCTTTTCACTCCAATTTATATCACTGCTACTCACTTATTTGATCTGACACGTAGCCTCCACTGACCTCATCTCTATCTCTCTCATTTATTTTCCCCCAATTAGTAGCCTTCCCTCCACTGACCTCACCCACCTCTCTTCTCACTTATTTGACCTCATACGTACAGTAGGCTACACCCTTCACTGACCTCATCATTATCTCTCTCTCTCATTTATTTTCCCTCATAAGTAGCCTTCCCTCCACTGACCTCACCCACCTCTCTTTTCATTTATTTGACCTAATACGTACAATACACCTTCCACTGACCTCATCTCTATCTCTCTCTCTCATTTATTTTCCCTCATAAGTAGCCTTCCTTCTACTGACCTCACCCACCTCTCTTTTCACTTATATGACCTCATACGTACAGTACACCTTCCACTGACCTTATTTTGCTCTCTCTTCCGCAGGCAATCATGTTCCCGAGTGAGCCCCGACCTGAGTGGCATCGACATCTTCGTCAAGTCATTCACAAGGCGGGTCAAAAAGTGTTCAAGAAGCCCGACTCACACGATACCAACATCCCTGAGAACTTACGCCATCAGCTCAAGCACATCTATGTATACTAGTTATCCTATTAATGTTTGTTTATGTGTGTGAATGTGACTGACTGTTCTCCCCCTCTGTCTGTGTATGTGTTTGTTTGTCTGTTTTTTTACGGCACCCGAGTATGTTTAATTGATTGATTATTTCATTGGGTGTTTGTTATCTTATTTCATAATGTACTATAGCAGGGTATAGCTAGAGTCTTCCATATATAGCTACGTTGATCGTCTTCCAGTAGGTAGTACAATAGCATACGTCAATCACAATTTCTTTTTCAAAATTGCGAGATTCTGTCTGAAGTTGTGAATTATACTTTACCTACCAAATAGGTATCTTATATACTTTGCTTCCTCTTTCTGTCATCATCTCTGAATATTTTCAGACAACATTAAGTCTTCTGCTAACTCTATCTATTACTCTACTTCTTTAAGTTCTACCGAGATAATATACATTTAGCATATCTCTACACAGAATATATTAGTTCATTTGTTTTAACAAGTTCTACTCTCCAAAGCCACATTATCTTTGGCTTTAGCTTCGTGCAATGAACTTCTAGTACAGCCAATTGGCCACCTTACCTTATCATGGCAGGTTGCACAAATTATTCTCTTTTTAATGAGCATCACATTCAATAATACACTTTGTTGGTTCTGTAATTCATACCATCTCCTTTCTCAATTCACATCCATATTAATCATCTCGTTTTCCTTTCTCTCATTCATATTAATCAACAGTCACATCCCCCCTCCATCTTTCAGTACTTACTCATTTTTATATTCTTCCCACCAATGTCAACAATATAATTCATTTTACCAACCTCGTCAACTTTTTTTCAACCTCTAATATTATCCATCATCCAGTTTTTAACCAGTGTAGGATGGATATACAGTACAGTACCAGCTCTACACAAGGTATCTTTCTCCAACAAACTTTCTCTTTGTACACCTACACTTGCTTCCTTTGCCATTGCTTTCACCAGTGGCTTTCTTGCAGTCCTGAACTTTCTCCCCTTTCACCACAGACAGAGCTCCTTCCTCTCCACTTTGTTATATTTTTAAACTGATTTTCCGTCATTTATGATCCCAGCTTTCCAAAAATTATGTCCTGCACTGTGTAATGCATTAAAAGACTGTAAAATCAACTCCACTTGACAGCAAACCTTTCTTTACATTTTGCTAACCTAGAAACAGTAGAAAAAGCTACCAGTAAGGCTCTTCCTCAAATATTGTTTACTCTATGCATTGCTTTCATCATTGAGCTATTCTTTGCTATACTGTACTTCCTCTAAGTAATCATCTTTCTACTGTTTTCTCCAATGTATGTTATGTAGAACCCTGGTTTGTTTGTGTGTATACATGTGTTAATTGTATCCTGTCTGTTGAGTCAAAGGAATATTTATGAGTACATAATATGCAGTAATTTATAATCCGTTGTGACAGTTCTTAATGTATCAGATTCAAACGCATTTTAAGGTATGGCAAATGCAAATTGAAATCCATACGTAAGATGTCTTTCATTTTTATTTTAAGTAGCGTTATTATTACTATTATTATCACGGTTTACGGCAGCACAATACTGTATAAATCTTGCGGTGATTGCTGCCGTTGTACCAAGGCAAAGGTTAGATTATGTACAGCAATCCTAGTTTTCCTCATTTCACTTCTCTTTTCCACTTCACTTATATATCTTTAATATCACCTACCTATGCTTCGGTCTTTTTTTCTCCATTAGTTGTAATTTCATCTTCCCAAATCTTTAATTTCTCTTCATCATTCTTCGCATTTATCCCAATCTTCATTTCCATTTTCGATGTCTGCCAAATCATCACCTGTCTACCTTCCTCACTTTCTCTGTTTTCCTCTTTCCTTCACCATTCTATCCCTCCTCCTATAATATCCTTAATTTCTTCCCAGTTAGTCATCTTTTCCTTGGCTCTTCCTCCCTTGCATATATCATCATATCTTCTTGCATTCACCCATAATTTCTGTCCGATAATCTTCTCCCTCTTACCACATCTTTTCTTTCTATCGTCATATTTTCCCTTCATTTAATTATATAGGAATTTATGAAACTTGTATATTTTATATGAACAAAGTTCCTTCACAATCATGGTTAATACAAGGAACCAATCTGATTCTGTAATTATTACTTTTTCTACAGACTAAACTAAGAACTTCGGTAAGGTAAAATTGGGTTGTGAAGTCTGAATGATCTTTATCTGACCATGCAGGCTTTTTCTTCACGTGTACATGATTGAGTATCAAATAGGGACTGCGTGTTTGTAGGAGTGTGCGAGCTAGTGTGAGCGTACCTATGAAGGCATTTGTGGCCTCTCAGTGCCTTGTGTTCTAGACAGAGACCGTCACACTGTCACTCTCCTTACCCAACACTCCAAGAGCCCACAAAACAACATGCTATGCCATTAAAGTGGTAAACAAAAATAAACAGCCCATTTGTATTGGAGTAAGTTAGTTATCTGACAATTTAGATAAAAGCCTTCAATGATTGTTTACCCAAAGTGATGATTCCCAAGATGGTGAGCATCACTGTACATGGTTTATGCATTTGATGATGTATAATTTCTGGTTAACTGTACTTAAAAATCACACAATACACTAGTTTAGAGGAACAAGTACACTCAGTACAGTAAATAAATAGAGTGGCGTGGAGGCTGGGTAGCGAGAACAGGTGGCAAGGCGGCAGGATCTCAGGGATATTGTATCGTATGTATATAAATGATAATATATAATTCTTGAGGAAAACATATACTTGTATCAGTCTTCCTGTAGCTAATAATCATGAGCTACAAGGAAAACTGTAGGAGTAACAGTCACATCTGACCTGGGATGAATAAAATAATGTTCAATTCTGGTAAAGATCTAAATAGAGTAATCCAAAAATAATGAAAGGAAATAAACAGATGTGGTTTAACATAATGTAACAATAGGCTATAAAACCTTAGTAAAATCATTAGAAGCCTAACTTGGCTACAAAACACTGTGGCCTGAAAAACTAAAACAGTTGTATACAGATTGCCAATAAATAAAACTAATTAAACAGGAAATCATTATGAAATACAGTAGTATATCATGCTATTGATTATTCACCTTTTGCAATATATTTCTTGATCCTGAAAATGTATCATGCAATCATCTGAATAAGAAAATGAAAAATTATAAATATTTGTCATTATGTGCAATGGTTATTCATCACACAAAAATAGATAAGAACTTAGGCAGTGTCAACTTCAGGGTATAAAAATATGCAATAAAGAAACACTTCATTGTAATGTATTTGAGACCTTGTATCAAATTTCTTCAGAATAGAGCAATGGTAACTGGTAAAGCAACAAAACAGAGTTAAATTGACAAGCCACATTGATGTCAATTTAAACAGGGCAACTTAGTCTCAAAATCTTTATTTATGTACCTTTAGGCCTCTTCTTTAAGTGATGCTTTTGTTAAATAACTCCAAAATTAAAAGATCAATTGCCTTATTTCCACCGAAATATGAAGTTGGTGTTAGCAAGGAACTCGGGGCATTAAGACTGGCAGTTGGGTGGCTAGGAAGTCCTCAACATTTTGACACAAAGGACAGAGCTTATACAAAAGCACCACCATTCTTCATTATCTCAAAAGAATTCAGCACAGCCATTGCATATAAAAAATTTCCATTCTAACAAAGTGAATTAAAATCAGGTATGTTTGAATTGTGTGACTTACAGCCATATGCCAATAATAGTCATAGGCTATACATTCACAAAAAGCAGTTAGAAGTTACATGTAGGCTAATGAGCCACTGTATTCTACTGAGAATTGTAATAAATTAGCCCATGACATTTCTTGCAAATAGCCATAAGTATTATCATCTAAATAATTACAAGTGCAGTGTACAATAAATGAGTACAGTTAACTATTCAAAATAAGCTCTGTGCTCCACCCTCTTCCATTCTCATGCTGTTGGAGTTTAGCTTCTGCAACAGCACCCATATCTACGTATATCCAGATGCAGACAATAATTCAGCCTCAACCTTTATAATTATGTAGCCTACTGTACAGTTCAGTTCAGTGAATGCAGATACTTGTAGGTTAACACATTAGTCCACATTTGTCTACACCTACTTTGTTATTGAATTTCAGTTATGAGTTACTGAAAGACAAAAATTAAAGGCAAATCTTATGTCTGCGTCTGTATGTACTCTGTGGCTGGCCAGTGCATGGATTTTGCCAAACCTATATTTAATCCATATCCAGTACCGAGATGCTAAACAGAGGCCATATATCTGCAACAGCAATTCCCAAAGAAACTGTAAGGTTTTATTATAAAGATACAGCTTTACATGTTTAATAATTTGGATGAAGTTAACAAGAAAGAATAGTACTGTACTGGACTGCCCTATGTTTGGTGTTGAGTGAAAATTAGTCAGCAAAAGTGATGTAATTAGGCTTTTGTGCAAGCAGTGATCTCATAATTATGGAGCTTTTTGTGGTGGGGAGTATATTGGTATGTCTCTCTCCCCCCACACTGCAGCACACTTGGTCTTGCAATTTATTATACATATAAAATGCTAAAGAATATCATAATAAAAAAATTAATTCCTGGTGTAAAATGTTTTATCATTGTTTCCTTGTTAGATTTAGATAAGCAATTCAAGACAGGGAGAGCAAACAAATATCCTTGCTCAAAAAAATAAAAATATACTGTAATGGAAATATGTGGATTGATAATTTTAGACCCACATACCACCATAGAACAAACCTCAAAGTAAAACATGTGAAAGGTTTGAGGAATAGTGACAAGGCAATAATTATGAGATAATATTTTCTGTTGTAGATAACAAAGCCACAGCCAAATCAAAACACCAATGATGGGATCATGGAGACAGAAGACAGCAAGAAAGCATAAGAAAATATCAAGGAAAGAAAAGGAGTATGTATAAGCTTCATTAGGAGTATTACACCAAAGTTAAGCATTAGAAACTATGATCAGATGTAAAATATTCCATGAGATGACCATGAAAATTGCTCCACTACTGTATGAGTAATGTCAAAGTCCCAGAGTAACAAATACAGTACATGATAGAAGGGAGCCAGTTCAATAATTATGATATACGAGTATAGAACAAAAAGAGAGAAATTGATGCCAAAAGTGATTTCTAATCCAATGTCTTATAAACTCCTGGCAAATCTCAGATAAATGTTAAAGGAGAACTACAGCATTGATAAATCTGGAACAACTGAATCCTTTAAACTCTTCCAAGTATGAAGGCACTATTACTTTTGCAAATTTGGTCCTGTTTCCTGGCACACTTTGGAGGAATCATGGTGCTCTAAAGTATCAAAAGTTTACTATCAGCATACAACTGAAGAGATCAAGATTTCCATGAACTATTTATCTGTGTTTTCAATTGAGTTGGAGGAACTATTTAATATTGATTAACTCCTTGGAAATCATTGACGTCACTTTCTTCTGGAAGACCGCCATTGCCTTATTAAGATACTGAAAATAAATCGAGGAACTAATTATTGAAACATGTTTATTAGGAAATATAGTACTAGACAAATATCTTGGAAGATATTACTTGATGAGTTCTCATTCCCATCTGATGTTCACTGGCATATCAAGAAAAGTACAACCTTCCCAGCCTCACTCATTATAATTCTAACAATAAAAATACGGTATGTAAATATAAAAAGCTTCCTCTAATAATGTATAGTACTTATTATTTCTCAGTTTGCATTAGAAAAAAAAAATGCATAATGAAGCAATACAGTATGTAGTCATTACAAAAATGTTCATAGAATACGTATCTTAAAAGCTACAACACATAAAGCCCAAGTCAAAAACATACACTAACTTACCTTGAAATTAGCCTCAAGTTTTGATTTCTCATCTGGGTCCTGGCACTCCTCCACTTTCTGCTTCCACACTCTGAACCACAACGTCCCCTCCTTTTTAAAGAGCTCTAAATGTTCAACGAATTCTTTGACATTTTGAATTTCGTCGTCTAATTTAATCTCCTTCATAGGACTGACAACCTTCTTCAATTCAGGGTCTATTTCTTGTAGACTTTCTTCTACCTCTGATAAGGCTGTTGCCCCTTTTGAATCTGTGGAGTAAAAACTTATATCAATACCCCGAGATAAAAGAGTACCTATGAACTAGAATCTTGTGCATCTCCTTCCGTTTCATTTATCGCATTTTGCATTATTCTAGCATTATAGATTTTGGGCAAATTTTTTTGAAACATTGGCCAATACACTAAACTAATAACAATAGAAAAAATAACACAAAAACTAAAGGATAAAATTTTTTTATTGCTAACTGGCCTGCTTCGTGGGGCTATTTGGTTAGCACACTGCATTATTATGAAAGGCATTCAAATGAAAAGTGACACTAAAGAACAATGTGAAGCATCCCACCATGGGTGCATTTGAAAGAAGCCTTCGCGAGCAATGTGGCACGCGAATACGTTATAAGATGCTCTCAAACGCTTTTGTATGCCTCCAGGGATACTGTAAAACAAAGCCTTGTCATTGCCATGGAAACTCACAAAGAAGTGACAACTCACGCAGTACAGCCTCTCCATTAATATGCCATTTTACTGCTATATCATGTATTGTCAGTCCTATTGACTGTATTTCATTAATAATTGTACTCATGTTGCTGTAAGGTGGGTGACATTGCATGTTGGATGGTAAAATTGTAGTTATCAGACAGTAAATCGCAGTACAGAGGTTTGTTTGGGCAGACATCGTTGTTGTGGATCACCTCCTAGACTTGCAAGCCTGGGAGGGATTCGAACGCCGATACACGTTGCCACTATTAGGTGTTTGAGAGAGCTCACAGCAATGCACCCCATATGTGATTGGCCTGTACACCCTCCAACCATGTTGACTTCGCTGGTCTCCTTGTTTGCTCTCAGCCACTGACTGGCCAGTATTAAATTAGCCTCTGCATGTGAACTAAAAGGTAAATCCAGAGATATAAACACATGCCATTTCTTAGGTGCATTTTATGGTTGTCCCAATTTTCAACCAAATCTGCAAGGTAGTTACCGAGATGCCAGTGGACAGATGGACATCCAAAACTTTTATTATAGATTTTATCAACAGTTCACAGCCATAAATCCAGTAGCCTTCAAAAGCCACCTTTGCACCAAGTTCCATGGGTCACCATCCTCTTGGTTAGAAAACAGGAATAGGTTGATGGTCATTTGCTTGCTGTTTCTAGCACACTGGATTGTTGGAGCCACCATGTGAAGGTCATCCTCTCCAGTAATGGGGGTCTTTACAATTTGATAATAATGTACAGTATACTATCATAACCAATTGGTGTATTACAGGTGTAAATAGTAATGGTTTCATCACCATATCCTTACCAATCTTTGTCTTATAGGGAACACTGTATCTGGCTACCAGGGATTGGGACTCAAGTGATGGTGGGACAGTAGCTACCAAGGCCCTGGTATAGGCAAGCATACCTGAGAGGGACAGCAACTTGGGCATCCTCCATGACTTGCAGCTGCAGAGGATACAACAGATATAACAAGTGCAAAATTTCACCACCAAGCATAACATGCACATCATCAACTCCATATCAAATTATTCTTTCCACTGCTGCACATAATAACAACTGCAAAATATCAGCAAATATAACTTAACATACACATCATCAAATTATTCATTCCACGAAAGAAATACAGCATTAAAATTCAAACAATATACTTTAACATAGAGGTACACAAACACTATTAATAAACAAAACCTATTCTGTAATTCTGACTGGCAATGTTTGGCTTTATACTGTATGACCTGGCAAGATATATTCTACAATCTAGAAAAGTATACAACTGCTTCATAATTTAAGTTAATAATGTACCAGCACTTGTTCAGTACAGAAAAGTGATTGTGATGACAAAATCTAGTTACATTTTCTGGTACATAGGCCTATATGATAATTGTCTGAGATAAGAAGCTCTGATGTATAGTATTACAAACCTCTGAGAAGTGATGCTTCGATGTGCTGCCTGGTCTGGGTGGGCATAGGTACCTGTTGCAAGAAACCAACAATTTATTGGATAAGTTCAATATGAATATCAACATATTTGTAATTCCTTACTTCAACCCAAGAAATTTCAATAAATGAAAATGGTTCATGCTTAGAAAATATTAATGAAAAAGACACTTTTGTATTGCCAGGGGATATCAGAGACAATAACAGACATTGGGACATCTTCGTACAAATAGGTCTAAAGAGAAATCCGAGTGTGAAGCAAGTACAGTATGGTACTCTAAGAAAACAAAAGAAACACTCACGTAAAATGGTTTTCATCTGGTCAATCCCAGTGCCTTCACTCTTAATAATGAAGTTGCGGTAGTAATCTCGGTGCTTAGGTAGAACTACATTGTTGGGAACCTTGCAGAAGGCTACCTGAACCAGAAGCCAAACAACAGGTAACTAGCAGTGATAACCATTCATCTAGATTGGAACTCTTGTACCCAACAACCCCCTAATATACATTTTGACAGGTTACTCTGCCTGTGAACTCATTTCCCTCACAACCAGAGTTATTTTCACAAGTTGGAAATCCTGACTGTAACCATAAATATACCTCTTGCTCACAATTCTAATCAATATGTTAACTTTCAATATGCATCAGATATTTCAAAGCAGCCCAGGAACATTAAATATTATTATACAATACATTATACAGGTATTATACAATATATGCATTATACAATACATGGAACAGGGAAAACTGGAGACACTTCTGCCGTGGCCACCCCCTTGGAGGGAATTCCCGGAGGAAACGAGACATCAGAGCCATAGATAGATAGATATACAATACATCCAAAACAAAAACTATTACCTAGACATAAAAAAAAAAAAAAAAAAAAAAAATATATATATATATATATACTGTACACAAAGTTTTACATAAGCAAAAATCACAAGCTGAACACATCATTATGGTCATGATGACAATACAGTAACTTACAATATATTTGTCAGTGTGCATGTGGCCAATAAGGTGAAAAAACATGGCCTCCTCACACGCATAGCTTCCACATAAGCAGCAACGGTAGTGAGGCCTTCCATTTCCCTTAAATTCATGCACCAAATGGACACCTGATGATCCAGAGGAAAAATGTACAAATGGAGAAGAGTGATCCTATATTTTTTCCATGAGAAATTATACCCATCAATAATTTATCATAATGTACAATACCACAGTGGTTGAATTAAAATGAATAAACAGTTGTATTTAATCTATACCCAGCTATACCATCACAATATAATCTCCTGAATGTGACCCTAATAATACTGTATAGTATAATTATCAGGTTTTGACATCTTCCTCTCAACTTGACTTACCAATAGGCTGAACAGAAATTTTTCTCAGTTTTTCCGCCAAACCAGTTGAGGCTGGAATAAGTGAGGGTTGTTCTTGTCTCTCATTCCACACAGTGTTCTGTAAAGGTTAACCTAGAGTCACACCCAATCCCAGATATTTAAGTTTTCTTTTTGATTAAATGGTCCTGTCTGGAAGCTTCATGATTGTCAGTGCCTATAAAGGCACTTACCTTGCCCATTTTCGGGTAGCAACATGGTCATAAAAAGCTTCATATTTGTCATGAAATCCAATGCTGGGCAACTTTGCAAAATACAAATTCCACAATTGTGAAAGTTGCATTTGCATTCTTCAAAGGCAGATACGCACATACAGTACATATACTCTGGACGACATTCTACCTACCTTTAAATGGTTTGCTGACTGGATATGGTCTTGCACTGCATTAACATTGTTCATGGACTTTTTACACATCTGCAGAAAAGCAACAAAAGACAATGAATCTGAATGAGGAGTTTGTAACAGCAGTATCTCCCACCATCAATCAATGACTTCCTTCAGTCATGAATTGTGCAGGCCTCCTCCACCCATAATCAGTCCTTTTGAATATAACTCTCAAAGCAGAGCAAGTCTCCGAGAAACAAGCCACATGCTTGTATAACAGGAGGACACCCCGAGACCCATGAGGCTTCAGAATCTCTCTCCATGCACTGTCAAATTAGTACATTTATCGCAGCACCATTTAAATTGTTTTACTTCTGATGATCTTCACGGAACGAACCCTTACTAGCCCGGTTAGAAGGCCTGGACAGCCTAGGCTAGGCAAGGGGTAGGTTCTATAGCAATTCAGCTGTGCTGGTTCCACTTTACCAATAATAATATATAAACAACATGTAAATCATTTCTTCATTACTCCTACCATGTTTCTGTTCACATGATGTCAGAATTTTGCTTGTGATGTTACCTAAGCTATCAATCTCTTCCTCATCACTTAAGGGACCCTGTGATGTAGTCAGAAAATTGGAGGTAAATAAGTCCTCCAAATATTGCCACAAAACACACACACCTACATGGAAGGAGCTTGTTTTGTGGCAAAATCAGGAGGAATCAGAAGCCTCCAATTCTCATACATGATCACAGGGTCCTTAAAAGTTATCAAGGGTAGACCAACTTACAGAGCAGTTAAGCAACATACGCTGGTCAAAACTACTTGTGATGCGCCATTCTGAGCCATAAATCACTTCTGAAAGCAAAAACACACATGTAAAATAATGAGAGACATCATGAGAGATAATATTAAGGACAAATGATATTAAACCCAACCCGTTATAAAAATTTAAAATAAATATGTATAATAATGAGAGACATCATGGCAAAGATATGACCTATGTTGACCAGTTATTGTAAAGGTACAATAAAATACAGGAGCAATACATAAAAATGCAATACATAAAAATACAGGTACTACAGTAAAATACAGGTGCAGTAAATCAGTAATTCAGGCACAGTAAATTAATAATACCATTATTATTATTATGATTATTAAAATAGACCAGAGACACAAAGCTGGGATAGAATGCAAGCACTCTATCAATCTGAGGACCCCAGCCCCACCATTTCTATAAATACTGTAATTCCTAATAAAATACAGATACAGTAAATCAGTAATACCATTTTATAAGTACCGTAACCCCTAATAAAACCCTTACTCAGTGCTTCCTCAAACTGCGGCAGTGATGACAACTTATACGCCTTCTCAGGAAAGGTCTTCAGGATCCACTCTGCCCTGCTCTGAAAGATGAATTTTATTGAGTGAATAGCTATACAATCTTGACTCTTTTCGACACTTTCCTTCTATCGTGCAACAATAAATCAGTATCATATCAAAATATATTCATACAACAACACCTTACGTCAACTCAATTCCCTCATTTATTATTACTATTATTATGAGGTGCTACAAAATCATACATATTGTTTTTTTTCACTATGATGGAAGGACATAGGCTTCATCAAACCTGTTATCATGGCCCAGGTCACACACACACACATACCATATTGGTGATTTCAACTATATTAAGGGGGTACCTAATACACTTTTGATACAATAGAGCTTAATTAAGGACCCTGTGATTGTTTATGAATATTGGAGGCTTCTGATTCCTCCTGACCATGACACAAAACAAGCTCCTTCCATATAGGCTAGGTGTGTGTGTTTTATGGCAATATTTGAAGGACTCATTTATCTCCAATTTTCTGACTACATCACAGGGTCCCTTAAGGGGGTAATTAGAGTGGCTTAAGGGAGTGCGGGAGTAGGGGACAGGCTTGGGGGGGGGGGACTGGGGGGTTGCGGGAATAGGGGGACAGGCTTTGGGTGGGTAGAAAGCCTGTCCCCTATTCCCGCACCCCCCTAACCCCCCCCAAGCCTGTCCCTCTACTCCCGCACCCCCCAAAACCCAACGCATCCCCCTAAACCCCCCCAAGCCTGTCCCCCTATTCCCGCACCCCCTTAATTTCTCTTAAGTATTTCAGTTAAAATGACTAGATTAACAAAAATAACGGTGGCCTGTTGCTTGGGATAGTTTGGATAAATCAGTTGCTCCAGATTCTCCAACTACCCTAAAAATAATCAAAAGGAATGGAGGATTTAATTATATGTTCTTCAAAAATCAATTAAGAGAACAGAACAGTGTTGGTATATCTGGAGCAACTGGCCGATTCCTTCAAACTATTCCAAGCAACAGGACACCATTATTTTTATTTGGTTGGTCCTGTTTCCTGGCATACTTTGGAGGAAACAAGGCACTCCAATATATCAAAAGTGTATTATCTCCTTAAGGGGGTGCAGGAATAGGGGGACAGGCATGGGGGGGGGGTTTAGGGGGGATGTGGGAGTAGGGGGACAGGCTTGGGGTGGGTGGGTTAGGGGGGTGCAGGAATAGGGGACAGGCTTTCTACCCCCCCCCCAAGCCTGTCCCCCTATTCCCACACCTCCTAAACCACGGTATATAGTTATTATACCGTGCCCTAAACTGCCCCAAACCTGTCCCCCTATTCCCGCACCCCCTTAACTCGTACAATTCCCGTAACTTGACATGAATACCGTAAAGCATTATAGTATCCTGCTGATTGACTGAAAGTAGATGCCACAACAGCGAGGTCATATAGCGCCAGAAAATAGAGAGGTGTGACAGTAAGCAAGAAGGAAACAGAAAGAAAGGAGGGACAGTTGAAGAATTGAAAGGGAGCGACTGGGACCGAAGGGGTGCCAAAACCCTTAAGGGGGTGCGGGAGTAGGGGACAGGCTTGGGGTAGGTAGAAAGCCTGTCCCCTATTCCCGCATCAAAATAGTGGGTAATGATACTAAAATATACAATATTGTGAACCCAGTACTTCTGTAAATTTACCAAATCATTTCTTAGAGCAATAGATTGATATGGGGATGAAATAAGACTGCCCAAGGCCTGGAAGACCTTTAAGAACGAAGGTGATAAATAGAGTCTGGGACAGCAATCACGAAGGAAATTAATTATAAATACAAGAGGGGAAAGAAGAGTTATTAATATATTGTTCCACATTTACTTACAGCGTCCATTTTACCACGATATCCAAGGGTAAAAGCAGAGGATTTTTAATTTAAAGATAAAACAGGAGACCACACTATATAATATAAGCCTAGAAAACCCTGGAAAGACGAAGAAGGCAGACCGTGGAGACAAACAAAAAGTGACCAACCAACATGGCGATGGACACAGTGTTGCCAGATAGTACTGGTGAGATCCTCAGGGAAGCAGGAAAGCCAAAGAAACAGTCAAAGAAGGCAGTAGCCAGCCAGGAAGCAGGTCAGTGGAAGGTTTACTGTCCATCCGCCCCAGAAGTTGGGGCGAATCTACTTCATCAGTAGTTGATGCGCCCCAACTGCTCAATATTGAGTTGTTGCGCCCCAGCTCCCTTTTTCAAAGTTTGAAAACTTTTTTAGTCATCATGATAAACGAACTGGTAAATATTGAATGAATTACCGTTATTGGGTACGGTTTTTCTACCTTCATTACCCACTTATTTAGACCATTCTAAGACTATTTTCTTCTATGGCATTTTCTCCGCAAATGCCCCATTTCAAATGGGGCATTTTGAAATTAGCCTGATCTTGCCTGACCTGGGCAAACTACTTGGAAATAACCGTGTTTAAGTACAGAAAATGACCGGGGCAAAATACTGGGACCTAGCCGGATCTGGCAACACTGCTACAAAACGGTAATTCTTTCAATAAATACCAACGAACTCGCAATTAAAAGAAGAATATTACACATTGGATGTAATAATAAATAGTTTTAATAAAAAAAACCCATATGTATTCCATATATATATTCGTCATGAAAACCTCTTTATTGCATAAAGGAGACAACACAGGATGAAAAGACCAGTACGGTACAAAATAGGAACATTCGGCAAGTAGTTGTATTGGCGACAGATCTCCATTAGTGTACCCATCCCAGCAATTATGCAAACGGGCCTGGAGTGTCCCCTATGATTTTCTCTGGATGCGCTTGATTTTCCTGTCAGACACTAACTTAAATGTCCTATCAATATCTTCTGTTTTTAGAAGGGTAGTTAGGACATAGAATGGTAATTGGCTCTTTCCCACATTACTGTTGAGGCGGTTGTGCCACCCTTCCACATCATTGTTGGTCCTCACATTAAGCTTGTAAACACTTCAGCTATATAGCCGGGGGAAAGATAGTGGATGTGATCCACTGGTTGCGAATGTACGCAACAAGAGTAATTAAGTAACGGGTAAGGGCTGTGCTTGAAATTAGCTCGTCAAATGTTGTATTGATATCCTCACATGGCAGGTATGGAAGTGCAAGCAACTTTCTTATAAACTTGTGTGTACCACAATCTTGGCGATAATCAACTTGCAAGCTATGGGCCTGCTGCACTTGTCGCCACACTGCCTGGGCCCAGTGAAATCCGCAGCCGTGGATGGTCACTGTAGGAAACACCTTTGGTATGGCTCGCTATATCACATGCTCATAACCGACAGTGACACGCTCCACAGCAACTGTATCGGCTAAATCCGTTCACCCAATGATCCGAACTGAATTGGGTTAACCTATAGTATATAGTATTTGTATGAGAGACAATATTTGTACCCCAAAGTAACCTCATTTGGCTGGTTCATCCAATGTATGCGAGTTGGGGCGCAACGACTTGGTTGTGGGGCGCGCCGCGCATTGGGGCGCATCAACTTCCCCACGAGTAGATGTGCACAACTTTACGGGGCGAATGGACTTGGGGCGCATCGTCACGGGGGCGGATGGACCTGCTACCGTCAGGAAAGCCAAGAAGCAGGTGAAAAGGGCTAAAAAAAGGCAGGAAAGCCAAGGAAGCAGCCAGGTGAAAAAGGCAAAGAAGTGAAGGAAGCCAACAATGAAGCGTGGAACCAACCGCCGTGGTGGTGGTGGTGTTTGAATAGAAAGGCAAATGTCCGAGTCCCGAGTTTCTGATTATTTAAAACTGACAACAATGTCCTGGTGGTGGTGTGTACACTATTACAAGAGTCTTCTTTAATTAAATTGAATATAGCCTATAGGTAAAAATAAATATACAGTATTATAATATATAATTTGATAAAACTTTCAAATGAACGACCCTGGGTGCTGGTAACCTTGATGGATTGGCAACACTGACACCATTTGACGTAAACAAACATGGCGAACAGGTAAAGTCTAGTTTCCTCTCACTTTTATTAGTCCTCCTGTACCTCCACCAGGCTGCTCACTGCTTATTATATTTCAAGTGTAGGCCGGTAAAGGTTGCAGGTGTAATAAGACAGTCACGTGAGGCCTCAAATAACCAATAAATACGTAATAAATAATAATAATTTTTCGTTGTTTGTGTATCTGGCCCATTTTATTATTATTATTTTATATTTTTTTTTTGTGTGTCACGACTGACTAATACTTTATAATAAATCCTTTCGTTGTGTGTGTGTACCATTTTTGTGTTTTGTGTGTGTGTGTGTGTATAATTTTTCTTTCTTGGGTTATTGCACACTGGAGACGTAATCAAATATGGATGGATGTCTTTGTATTGGGATATATTTTGTATCCTGAAATTTCTAATAGTGTTTAGGGTATTTTTTTCCCAAATGTAGCCTATATGTGTGAGATATATTATAATTTTCAGTGTGAAATTATTATGGTTATGGTTATCTTGTGTGATATTATGGTTGAATTTCTGCTGCTGCTGCTGCTAACGTAACCTTGCGCAACTCTCATGTGAGGAAATTATGCCCCCCTCTGAGTATGGCCCCCCCAGACAGATGAAACATAGATAATTCCAACTGTTTGTGTTTCATCTGATTTTCCAACTGTTTTTGAGTTCCATCTGTCTTTCCAACTGTGTGTTTCATCCGATTTTCCAATTTTTTTGTGTTTCATCTGATTTAATAATGCTCAGATTTGTTCAAGAAGAAAAAAATTAAAAATAATGGGTGCATACTAAAATATTGTATAACAATAAAAAGAAATCCTTTCTACCATTTCTTTATTGATATATTGTATTTGGTTTCTTCAATTAAATTTTAGTCTGATTTCATTTTAGTGATTTTTAATAAAGCCAGTTTATCATATCTGAGGCCAAAATTATAATTCAGTGTCAAAATCATGTGATTACACTAATTCAACAATAGCACCACCATCACTACAACTCTATCAACACAAACAAACTAACAGTAAATATTTACTCTGTTAACGTTGTCTAGTATGGTTTGTCTACCATCAATACCCACTAATTTATACCATTATATGACTATTCATCTGTGGCATTTCCCTAGCAAATGGGAAATTTGGGAATTAGCCTGACCTAACTTATCCTAATCTGGACTGCAGCAGACTACCGGGACAGCAGTGAAAAAAAAAAACTCCGGTTGCAGTACACCTCACGTGGATTTTTAATCCATGTGGACAGATCCCGTCAAATCCACTAGAAAGTGACCAGATCTTACAACAATCTTTATTCTATCCCTGTGGGTGATGGCTGGTATTCACAGAGAATAAAGTCAGCCCCCCCTGGTCAGCTTACTGTACTGTAATTGGCACTGCATGGTTGGGAACAGTGTAGATATACACACTTCTCACCCTGGTATTTCAAGGAATATCGGGATACAAAATAGTATTTTTATCTGCTTGTTGGTCTTGTTAGTCCTTACTGCATTAAATAATTGTGTGTGTATTCTTTTTTCATCTTAGTGCCACATGACCTTTATGGCCTGATGTTAGTTTGGCAGTATTATAAGTATTGTATATATTTTTTATACATTAAAGGTCATCCACTGAAAAGAACTATTATACCTGTCATTAGGTAAACAGTACTAGGCTATATACTATGCCAAAATGGCTGATGACCATATACAATAATGTAATGCATTGCGAACCATATTTCCAGAGGACGATTCAATGAAGTTTGCTGCCCACAACACCCAGAAGCGCACTTAATTGAAGATTACCGAGCTGGAGATCAGATCTGCTCAGAGTGTGGCCTTGTGGTTGGTGATAGGTAAGTTCGTGATCAGTACATTATTGAATTGTAAGTTTATGTTAGTAATGAAAGTTCTATTAATGCAGTACAGTACTGAAAATTTATGCCATCGGTGTTTGACTTATTTGTTTTTTATAATATGTTTGAAGGGAGATTCTTTATTTGGTAAATTGGATTGCTACTGATTCCTCCATACTGTGCCAGGAAACAGACGACCTTGGGCTGGATACTCAAACAGTTCTTAACTTAGGACAGCCAAGCCTTCCTATCTCACTTAGGAAGTCCTAAGTCATCATACTCAAAATATTTATGGGACTTCCTAAACCCTTCTTAACACTTAGGAGTTCCTAAGTCCTTCAACCAATAAGGTGGCAGCTTTAAAGTGGTTACAGCCAATAGGGAGCAAGTGGCATATCAAATGAGTTATGTAAACAACCCACACGTGATATGATAATGAGTGCTGCTGCTGTATTACTACCGTACCATTATTCACTGACTTGCCGACTATTTCGTCACCCCAACACAGAGATATATATAATTAGCCATCATGTCTGACAGCCGTGCTGAAAACCCTCCCACAGGACAGAAAAGAAGAGCCGCTATCTTCACGGATAAAGAAAGAATTAATGATAATATTACAAGAAGTGTCGGAAAGGACAGAAATATTTAGATCCTTTCTTAACTTGCGTAGTGACTGCCAAAGCCAAAGACATTGTGTTGAGGGCTGTCACAGAGGCTGTTAATAGTATAAGTAGATTACCGAGGAATGTGCAGGAAATCAAGAAGAAATGGCAGCCAATGAAATATGACTGGTAAGTTATCCCATCACATGTAGACTATTCATAGTTAAGTGAAGACAGGATTAATCTGTGTGTATTGTAATTCAAGCTTTGGTTTTCCTGTCAATATAATATTTTAGTGCTTAAGGGATTTTGTTACTTTATTTTAGTGTTCATGCTTAGTTTTTGGTGTTTAAATTCTAGAGAAAAGGTTAAGGATTGGTGTATTATTTTAACCTCTGATCTAACCAGCCCAATGAAATTACCCTAACATAATTTTATGCCCTATAATGATTTAATGCTATGTTATATCAGGTCAATTTGGCCAAATTCTTTATTATAAACCCATAGGTTATATTGACATAAGGCAATTATTCAAAGTTTTAATGGGAAAGAAATGGAGTACCAATATATTTTCTACTTAAAGATTTGACAGCAACTAAAATGGAGAGTAGGTATTAATTTTTTAAGTTCATAGCTTACCATATATTAAGATAAATCTCTCTACCTCTCGGTAAATGTTTGTTATGAATCATAATAATTATTATATTGTTGGTTTTTGTGTGTCATGTTGCTGTGAGATTACAGTACTTGATTTACTTTTTTAAATTAGTAGCTTTTATTGATGAAGTTTGAGTATAACAATGAAATGATCAAAGGAATGCTGCATATAGTACTTCTATCTATCTATAGCTCCGACGCCTCGTTCCCTCCGAGAATTCCCTCCAAGAGGGTGGCCACGGCAGAAGAGTCTCCAGTTTTCCCTGTTCCAACACTCCCTCCTCACTTGCTCCATCCCCCCTTCCCCCCTCACACTTCTCTCTCTCACATACTCTTCCACTCTGTTCTGCCATCTAACCGGTGGTCTGCCTCTCACACCAGGTCCCACAACTTCACTATCATACACCTTCTTTACAAACTCATTACTTTCTCCATCCCACCTAGTAAGTCCACATGCTCCTCTCAAGTAACTCATTTCCACCGCACCTATTCTAGACTGATGAGCCCCACTCCATGTCCATGTCTCTGACGCATATGTCCGTGTTGGCAGGATTATACTATTTCTCAGTCCCTTTTTCACTTCCATACTCACACTCCTACCCCATTATCCTCCCCAGTAATCCTATGACCTGCCTGCCCCTCACTGCTCTCTCCCAGATATAATACTTCTATAAATAAATTATTCATGAACATTAGTTCAGTACCTATTAGATATAGAAGACAGGTATAGAATAGTAATATATTGGTGACTTAACTAGTTGTGATGTACGGTACATCAAACTTGGTTCAGTATATGGGACAGAATTATTACACATCTTTTATAACTAATTTTCGGATGTAATGTCAGCCCCATCCCCCCGATTGGTTCATTATATTGATGGTGTACTGTATAGTATGTATGATGAAATATTACAGTGTTTTTTCTTGTATTACCTTGCAGAGTGATAGATGTGGGTTCTGAGTGGCGTACATTTAGCAATGAGAAGGCAAACAATGATCCATCTCGAGTTGGTGGGCCTGAAAACCCCTTACTTAATGGGTCCGACCTCTCCACCATCATTGGGCCTGGGACTGGTGGTGCCTCCTTTGATGCGTTTGGAGGTTCTAAATACCAGAACCGCAGATCTGTAAGTTGGGGCCGTATGCAAGAACATTCATGGTGTTGATAATTACATGGTTACACTGAGAGTTTTACCACTAGTTTATAGGCTACACATTCAGTACAGTATATGTGGATGTTGTTATATGGATACAATTCTGTGAAGATCATCTGAAATGTTTGAAATAAGTTAATTATGATGTAACACTTTATGAGTATCTGTCTGTATCTCATATTAATGTTTTTATCTTTTCATTTTCGTTGCCCCTCAGATGAGCAGTTCTGACCGAGCCCTCATTAATGCCTTCCGGGAGATCAGCAATATGGCTGATAAAATTAATCTGCCAAAGACCATTATTGACAGAGCAAATGTGTTATTTAAGCAGGTAAGTGATTCTTTAGTTTGATGTGTACAGGCAACCTTCGACTTGGGAAATATAACTCACAAACTTAAAAGAGTACAAAGAGTAGTAGCTAGGTGGGTCCCTAACCTAAAAAGTTTATAAACTATGAAGATAGATTGATAAAATTAATCTTGCCGTCTCTGGAAAAAAGAAAGAAATATGACTGATGTAATTACTATGTTACTTACACTCTTTTATTATATGAATGAAGTTTTTGCATTTTAGTTACTACAGTATATTGTATGAAGGTTTGACAGTATCTAAACACTATGTAAAGTACTGTACTGTAGTGCCTCGATATGCAATGAGTAATTACTTGTATACACCACTTTATTTTACAGTCATTGAAGACCACACTAAATAATGTTTTCCCAGGCTTCTGTAATTCATTACCATACACACTAATGAATTTACTGAGCCTGTGTTAAAAGGATATAATTCTGTGCTAGATTTAATCATCTTATGTTGAGGGCCTACTGTATTCTTTTTCTGTTGTCCATCCTTTAGGTACACGATGGCAAGAACCTGAAGAGTCGTAGTAATGATGCCATCGCTTCAGCTTCACTCTACATTGCTTGTCGGCAGGAAGGAGTACCTCGAACTTTCAAGGTGAGACTATAAGCATATGTATACATCATTGGCACTGGTTGGGTGAAATTGAAAAGATGAAATAACACGTGGATAATGCAAAATTAAGTACATGAGATTTGACTTTTATTGTTGTCTTCTGCAAAATTTTTAAGCCACTTAACTTGTGACAATGTCATGCATGCAGTAAAATGTAGCATAGAAGAAAAAAATATGCAACCAGTTTTATCTTAATGTAACCACCAAGCCAAACACACTTCATTGATTTGTCTTGATCTTTCATTGTGGTGTTGTTTTATGGTAAATGGCATAGGGAAGTGGTGTCCCCATCGCCCAACATTCTTATGATGGTGCAGTCAGCCTTGTATCCCTTACAGTACAAGGGGGGAGTGAGGGCTGGGGACCCTCCTCTCTAACAATGACCCCACTAAAGGATCATAATTTATAGCCTCGGAGCTGGATCCCTTGCCTGTCAGGGATCCTGCACTGGTGCTAGAGCCTCCCCATCCTTTGAAAAAAGGGAAATAGGGTATTGATGATGATGATGTTTGTTTCTTTTATTCCAGGAAATTTGTGCTGTAAGTAAGATTAGTAAGAAGGAGATTGGGAGATGCTTCAAGCTCATCTTAAAGGCCTTGGAAACACAGGTTGACCTCATCACCACTGGAGATTTCATGTCCCGCTTCTGCTCAAACTTAGGCCTACCCACCTCAGTGCAGAAAGCAGCCACACACATTGCAAGGAAAGCTGTCGACCTTGATATAGTTCCAGGAAGGTCACCCATTTCTGTTGCAGCAGCTGCAATATACATGGCCTCCCAAGTAAGGATTTGTGTGGTTTCCTTATTACAGTCAAACCTTGTATTAGAAATTTTCACGGGAATTAGGTTTCTATCTATCTATTGCCAGACGCCTTAATCTCCGAAGGGGTAGCCACAAACGAATCGCCTCCATGAACCCTTGTTCCCCATTAACCGGCGTCCCTCCTCCCACCCCATACCACTTTCCCTCACATACCTCTCAACTCCATCCCTCCACCTCACTCTCGGTCTGCCCCTCCACCTCACACTCGTACACTTTCTTAACCAACCTCTCGCTTCCCATACGCTCCACATGACCGAACCACCTCAAGGTGTTCCTTTTCACACTCTCCAACACGTCGACACCCACACCACACTGCTCCCGTACCTCTTCATTCGTCAGTCTGTCACTCCATGTCACTCCACACACACTTCTAAGGTAGCTCATTTCCACCCCTCTAACTCTTGATTTATGTCTTTCCATCATCATCCACGTTTCACTCCCGTATGTCAGTGTCGGGATTACCACACTATCATGTAGCGTTTTCTTCATTTCCATACTCATCGCCCTATTCCTTGTCACTGCTTTCAGTGTTCCTACAACCCTCTTCCCCTGTTGTACCCTCTCTCACATCTCATCCTCTAACCTCCCATCTTTACTCATCACACTGCCCAAACTCTTAAATGAGCTGACATTCTCCATAACCTGTCCATTTAACCTCACTTCACAACTTGTGGCTGTACCCCTTTCTCTTCACTACATTCACCTTTAGGTTCCGTTTCTCGCACACATCTCCAAACATATTCACCAATCCCTGTAACTCCCACTCATCGTTACTCAGCAGAACTGTATCATCAGCAAACAGCAACACAGGCAACTTCCACTCACTCCCCTCCCTTATCAGAGGTACACCAACACCCACTGCTCTTCCCTGTATTTCCATCCATGTATACATTGAACAACCATGGGGACATGACACACCCTTGCTTCAACCCAACGCTCAAGTTAAAGAACTCACTCTGCTCACTCTCCACCCTGACTGCCACTCTTGCGCCCTCATACAAGCTCTTCACTGCCTCCAGCAACTTTCCAACCACTCCATATATTCTCAGTACTTTCCACAGACCTTCTCTATCTACTTTGTCATAAGCCTTCTCCAAATCCATAAATGTGGCATACAGCTTCTGTCTCTTCTCCAGATACTTCTCCACAACACACCTCAAGGAAAAATCTGGTCTACACACCCTCTACCCTTCCTAAACCCACCCTGCTCCTCACCCACCCACCTCTCTGTTCTCACTCTCACTCTCTCGATCACTACCCTACATTATACCTTCCCTACAACATTAAGGAGACATATTCCTCTGTGATTACCACACACTCCTCTCTCCCCTTTACCCTTATACAGAGGCACTATAATTCCTGATTTCCAATCTTCAGGCACACTTCCCTTCTCCCATGCTAGTCCACACATTTTCCACACCCACTCAACCACTATCTCACCACCACACTTCAGCATCTCACCACACACTCCATCTATTCCTGATACTTTACCCATCTTTACCCTCTTCAGGGCCTCACTCACTTCTGCCCTTCTGATCTCCACCTCCTCTTCCACAACCTCTCTTCTCTCTCATAACCCATCCAACTATGTTTGCCGGCATTCCACTTCCTTCATTCAGCAGTTCATCAAAGTGTTCTCTCCACCTCTCAACTCTACCATGCTTCTCTACAATCACCTGCCCATTCTTGTCTTTCACAACCGTACTACCTCCTTTATCCCCTTTCCTTGCTTTCTTAACCTCCTTCCAGAACATTTACTCGCACTCTCTCCATTTCTCACTTAAATTCCTTCCAAATTCCTCATCTACTCTTCTCTTACTCTCACTCACCACTCTCTTTTTCTCCATATACAACTCTCTTTTCTGACCCTCCACCTCTCCATTTCCTCTGCTACCCAGCCACTCTCTGTATGCTTTCTTTTTCTCTTCAATTACTCTTTTCACCTCCTCATTCCACCATGCTGTTCCTTTCACTCCTCTCCCCTTTCTCTTCACCCCACACATTTCCTCTTTAAACACTCTACTCACCTCATCCACTTCCTCCATTTGTTCCAGGTCAAACCTTCCTAAACGTCTCTCTACTACTCTCCTAAACTCCTCTCTGTATTCCTCCTCCTGCAACCTCTCCACCCTCATCCTCACTCCTCCTCCCTCTCGTCCTCCTCTCGCTCCCTTCATCCACTTCATTTGTGCCTTCAACCTTACTACCACAACAAAGTGGTCCGACACCCCTCCCCCAATCCCTCTGTATACTCTTGCATCTACCACCGATTTCCTCGCCCGTTCATCCACACACACATAATCAATTAGCGCCTTCTGTTCTACTACCTCACCATCTCTCCTCCATTCCACTCTCCATGTGTACCTGTGTATTCCCTTGTGCTTGAAGAAGGTGTTGGCAACCATCAACCTCCTCCCCACACACAGGTCCACAAGTGTACTGCCATTCCCATCCACCTCTTACTCTACCCCCCACCCTCCCACCCCCCATCTACTTTTCTATCCCCCACCTTCCCATTCATATCCCCAATCAGAAACACTCTCACTCTTATCAAAACTATCCAGGCACGCCTCAACACTCATCCAAAATTCCTCCTTCACTCTATCCACTCTATCCTCAGTTGGTGCATACACACATACAATCACCCAAGTCTGTACTCCTACTTTCATTCTCACCCACATAATCCTCGACCCCATGGATCCATACTCCCTTACACACTCCTTCCATTTATTGCTTACAATCAGGCACACACCTTCCTTTGCTCTCTCGTTCTCATCCACTCCAGCACACACACTCATTCCACAATCCCATTCTTTCACACATGTTCCCTTCCGTTTGGTCTCCATCATTCCACATACATTCAGCCTTGCATTTTCTATCACTCCCAGGACCTCTCTCTCTTTCATGTCATCATTCATGCCTCTTACATTCCACGTAGCCAATTGGAAGTCCGTTTTCGTCAACATTGGGTCACTCCGAATCCGAGGCAAGTCATTGTGTTGCAGTCCTATTTTTTTCAGGGGAGGGTCGCAAGCTCAACCGCCCAACCTTTTTAGTCGCCTTTTACGACACGCACAGGATGCGTGTGAAGGACCCCTTACCCCCAGGGGTTTAAAGAAAAAAAAAAAGCCTGTGAATTTACTTATACACAAATTCCTGCACTTTTATGAATTTAGAATATGAAAAGTAAATAATGGACGATAATTAAGGCTAATGGCACTTTGGTTTGTTTTGCATATTAGTTTTTATTTCAATCTATATTTTGATTGTCTCGACTCTTTTGGCCGTATGAAAAAACGATTGTGGTGTTAACGATGATGTGGTACCGATCCGAAGGCTGTGTATAGTGTCTATGGAGTCATCATACCGGTACCACACCATCATCAGCACCATCAATGTTCTTTCATACGACCATTTGTGTGAGTGGGTACTTGTTTGTTAGCTGCCATTGTGTGAGAATAGTATCATGTATGAGTGAGAAGAAGTGCTTGTTAGTGAACCCAGAATTTCATCTGATGTCAGAGATTATTAATAGAGAATATTAATATTTTGTTTCCTAGGTATATTTTTATTTTTTACACCATAATGATGACTGCATAGGTAAGGGCCAGTTGAAGACAATGTATGGAAGCACAGTTAGGAAAGTGCTATGGAGTTTAAGGGTGGGAAAGGCCCCAGGCATAGATAAATAACTGTTGATTATTTGTGGTTACTGGTGTGTTTGCAGCTTATGTTTTAGCTCCTGTGTTCTTCATGTCACGCACATACAAAATTAGTATAACATGTCTAATAATGGTTTCTCCTTAATTACTGTTAATTTTATTAGTTTGTGTAGAGTAATATGGGACATGGATGTTGTTGTTATTGTTGTTGTTGAAGTTCCTCAAGCTGTCTGACCGAGCAGCCCCGAGCTCTTGAGGAAGGCTATGGCTTGAACCGGGCTTTCCCACAGTGCCCTCAGTGAGTGTATGTTGTGTTGTTGGTGAGTGCGTTGTGTGCGTTGCAGTCTTCCATAATGTGTTTAATAGAATGGGGTGCTGTGTTGCATCCTGGACAGGTATCTGCGATGGCTCCATCTAGCTTCTTTTGATATGTCAAAAGGGCCGGATGGTGGCCGTTTCACAGCCTTTGTTTTTTAATTATATAATCCTTTTCCAGGCTTCAGATGACAAACGAACACAGAAGGAAATTGGTGACATTGCTGGTGTAGCAGATGTGACCATCAGGCAGTCCTATAAGCTTATGTATCCTCATGCCAAGCAACTCTTCCCCGATGACTTCAAATTCTCTGTATCAATTGAGCAGTTGCCTCAATTGTAATGGTCATAAATGCATCTTGCAGAAGTAGGCTATATAAGGATATGGTGGTTTCACCCTTTTTATACCACTTGGATGTACAGTATATGGTTTTATAGTACAGTTGTACCTATTTTTATTAACATTGATGTCAGATTGCAGTTCACAAAGAATCCAATGATCTTATTATGCATCCTGTTTAGTTCTTACCTTTTTATGTACTGTTTGCTGGTTTGCAGATTTTCATTAAATATTGCAGTACTCAGTGTAACAGTAACCATTATGTTTAGGTGAACATGTTTGTACTGAATATACTCATCATTTGGATAAATGTAAGTAACATTTATGTTTATGTTATGTATACTCTATAAGAAATTTTATTGTAAGTGCAGTTCATATTTAACTACTAATTTGATTTGTTCCTTGGCCAGTCAGAGGCTACATCTGGGAGGATTCTTCTATGATAATACAAGTCAGAAATACACACTTTTCATATAAACTTCAGTGGAGTATTAGATAACCCAAGAAAATGGCTGTGTGTATTTGGCATTAGGAAATGCCCTGGTGCAGGGGTTCTCAAACTGGGGTTTGGAAATTTATATTTGCAGGAGGCTGTCCAAGGAGTAAAAATAATCTGTACAGATCAGTTAGTTACTATGCTGAAGAAAGTAATAATAATCATTTCAACAATATCAGCAACCATTGTCCATTGTACAGTATATTCAGAAATGTGGTATGGGTTCATGATCTGATACTGTAGTTTAGAGCAGGGTTCATCAAACTACGGGTCCCGAGCCATTACTGGGTTGCCAATTCCTCCAAACTGGGTCGCAGGCTCACAAAAATAAATACATGAATAAAATAAAATAATAATGTTCGTGACTATAGAATAAATATGAAGTTCATACATGAATCCACCTAACATATTTTTATACTCAACTCATATATTTAATTATCAATAAAACAAAATTATTGCAAAAATATTAGCCTTCTTGAAAGAGAGAGGGAGGAGTAGGTGAGGCAATGGTGGTGGGGGTGGTAATGCCTGGTTAGAATGCCTTTTTATCATAATTATTGCATTTCAGTATTTGGCCTTGTATTTTTTTACATTGATAATTCTGGTCATTTCGGAAAGATCTTAAAAAAAAAAAAAAAAAAAAAAAGCTGTATGAGTCGCGAGAATGATGTCATAGTAAAAACTGGGTCACGACTGAAAAAGTTTGAAGAACCCTGGTTTAGAGCAGGGGTACCTGATCGAGAAGTTTTCCCCTGGGCTCAAGTAAGGGTGGATTTGCCTGCCATATACTGCACACAAGTAGAAAGTGTAAGAAAAATCTGACTGTATATGTGGCAACATGTGACAGTTCTTTGTAGTAACCCCTCGTATTTTTATCAATGAATCACTAGGAACCCAGAACCAATGTAAGGTGGAACGTGATTGGCTGAACATTGAATGGTGGTGAAGATGTTGCCATATACAGTCAGATTTTTCTTACACTTTCTGCTTGCTCAAGAGTACTTTAAGGGTTTTGGTGCCCCTTCAGCCCCAGCCACTCTCTTTCCAATTCTTCAGCTATCCCTCCTTTTCTTTTGTTTGTTTTGTGCTTTCTGTCTCCTCTTTATCACCTTTATCATCTAACAAGGTTTTCTTTCATCTTTGGGAAATTTAGTTTATAAAGGGAATGAAAGGATAATGCCATATTGGCAGCATTGGCAAGCTTGATAATTATGTTATTGGCTATAAATGATAACTTAAATCTAAAAAAGTACACAAAAAATAACTACAGTATATTGAAGTGTACTGCCAGAGTTTTGCTGAATGGTTATTAAAGCTGTGAGTTATGTATAATTGTATGCCTTCTTTGGGTGTTAATATTAATCATCAATTATACCAACACTGGTGAAAATTATTTGCAGCTTTGTATAAGTGTATGAAATCAACTCCAGTAGTTTTCAGATAAAGTAGACGAGGTAAAAGGTTTATCTAAAAAAAAAGTGAGGAAAGACTTGGAGAAGGTCAGAATTTCCTGGCTGAGATATATATACCGTATGAAATAAAATTATTTTGAGAACCCGTGCCCTAGTGTGTCACCCAGTTTTGTGGTAATGCATCACTAGTCTGCTATATTTTTCACAAGCTGTAGGTGAACCTTATTAATTAAAGTCAATTACATTGCTCAGTATACCCTTAGCATATCTACAGTACTGTACTTGTTAGAGATTCAGCTTGGTAACTGTGAGCTTATCTTTAGCATATGATATGGATAAATGATTTATTAACAGTAAAGACATCTGTTTAAGAGGGATAGTCATAGCACATCTACACCATGAGCTTGTCCCTGTAATGAACAAATGTGAAAAATAGAAGTATATACAGTATGTATTGTTTATGAGTGAATCGGACCACACAGACTATCAAGTGAACTAGAAAGAGTAACATTAATCTTGAATATTGCCTACACAAATAGTCTTCCTCAATATTGCAGTTACAATTATTATTATTACAATGAAGATGAGAATGCGCAGAAGTTTTTTTTTTTTTTTTTTTTTTTTTTTTTTTTTTTTTTTTTTTTTTTTTTTTTTTTAGGCATTCATTTAGTTCAGTGCATACGTTGATGTGGACAGTACTTCAAGGGCCTTGTGATTGTGTATGAGACTTGGTGGCTTCTGATTCCTCCTGACAATGCCACGAAACATACTACTTCAATATTGGTGGTGTTTTGTGGCAATGTTTGAAGGACTCGCTAACCTCCAATTTTCTGACTACATTACGGGGGCCCTTAAGGGTTTTGGGCACCCCTTGGGGCCCAAGCCTCTCACTTTCAATTCTTCAACTGTTCTGCTTTTCCCTTTACGTCCTTCGTGCTTTCTCTCAATCTCTTCCATCATGCTAGAACTTCTTCCAAGCCTAGGGCAGTTTTCTTTCTCTCATCAATTCATTACACATTTTTAGTTCCTTTAGTAGAAGCCTCAAGTAGTGTTCTTTAAGTTATGAAGTTGGTTTAGTAATTGATGATAACACTATTTTCACCAGTGTATTATCAACAGTAAGTAAAGATGATTATCACATGATATAACTTGCTTATGCAGTACTGTACTTTAGTCTGGGTTTGTAACCATGATGAACAGTTTTCAGTTGTAGGTTTAATAGTTATTATAAGGTTGGTCATTTCCTTGGTTGGATCACCCAAGTGAAAACTATTTGTTGTCTATGTTGTGAACAGTAAAGGAGTATCCAACATCATAAGCTGAATATTATAAGTGTTTCAGTCACATAAAATGAAAAGATTTTATGATTTCTTTACTATTGATAATCTTTGATACTGATGAAGGAACATACTTTTTCGTTTTGCATCATTGTAATGGGTGAAGCAGTTGCTAATTATTATTATGTATTGTGATAAAGTGCATGAATGTATACAGTAATGAGTACACTATTTCATGAGTCCTCATAGTATTTTCTCTAGTATATTATAGCTGCTTCAATGTTCTATTATTGAACTTATTCTTTGGAATATTATTTTTCATATGTATTTTCAGTTTTGCTTTATTTTCCATTATTGCAACTGCTTGTTCCAATCAGAAGCACATTTTAATCATTCAAAATATTTAGTTGGTAACTTGAATATTTTGTAACTATAGAATACCGGTAGTGCTTTGATATTTTAATTGGAAAGAAGATTGGGTATGTTGAAAGCTTTGGCATGCCATCAAATAATCTTATGATTTATCTAAAATGGAGTGGAATTGTAGATATATTTTTTCAATCTATTTGCTTACCTGGCATAGCTACAGATAGACTTGCCTTATCCTTTATTAAATATTTTACACATTAATATATTTTTATTCATCATTTTACCAATCCTTGGGTATACATATTTTGGATCTTCCTGCTACCTAATTGTAGAGGTCCTGACATGGTGGCATCTACACTGTGGGGCCAACCCTCAGACACTGCCAACTCAAGAGGACAGTCATAGAGATTAAAACCCTGCAATGGGCATCAGTTTCTGGGAATGGCTTTCCATGTAAGGATCACACCCCTCACTACAACATACATAACTATTGTACCAGTACGTTTTTCGTCACCAAAATATTACTCTCCTCAGTCATTTCTCAGATTCTTTTATCCTACGACAGCCATCTTCTTACCCCTTCCCTAGGGAAGTGGCAACCCCGTTGCCCACTGTTCTTATGATGGTGTAGTTGGCCTCGTAGCCCCTATAATACTGGAGGAAGTGAGGGTGGTTGTTGTTGAAGTTCCTCAAGCTGTCTGGCCGAGCAGCCCCGAGCTCCTGAGAAAGGCCATGGCCTGAATCGGGCTTTCCCACAATGCCCTCAGAGAGTGTATGTTGTGTGGTTGTGTGCACTGCAGTCTTCAATAATGTGTTTAATAGAATGGGGTGCTGTGTTGCATCCCGGACAGGCATCCACAATGGCTCCATCCAGCTTCTTCCGATATGTCAGAAGGGCCGGGTGGTGGCCAGGAAGTGAGGGTTGGAGACCCTGCTCTCTATTATAGCACCCCACCAAAGGTTCGACAAGCCTTGGAGCTGGGGAGATATGGAGCCAAGGAGGTTGATGGTTGGGATTTCTTGGAATATAACCGTGATGTAGCAGCTACTGTAGGTCAACTGTACATTTACATTATCCAATTATTGCTTCACTGGTGTTTGGTATTTTATCCAACACCACAAAAATCAACTGAAGGGATAATCTTTTTGTTGCTAGACCTACTGTATGTGTCAAGTGATTAATTAAGATAAATATGCAAGGATGCGAAAGAAAAAACAGTCAAATTCAGTTATTTATTTGTAACTGATGTTTTGCTTTCAGATTTACCACAGTACAGTGATTTCACACTAATTCATCAACCTTGTTCTAAATGCCAGTAATTTTGAATAGACATAACCAAATTGATGCTGCACAATTACTTTATACCATTGAACATTAGAATACTGTACTGTACTGTATTTTCTTATTATATTTTGGACTGATTTGCAAGTTTTTGGGATTTAATTTCAGCTACACTATTCCCAAAATTCCATAGTTATGAAGATGCAGTTTACATCAATATTGACCAAATTATTTAATAATTGTAGTGCCACTTGGCCAAGTTGTATGGCAGTAGCAGTGTATTATTGATTTGTCCTCTTCATCACAATGATTATAAGGAATATTGATATGTAATTTACTTCACAAAGTTTCTGGGTGGTGGCTTATCCTACATTTGAACTGCAGTTAACTATTAAAGCCAAAAACACATGATTTTCAAACACTCCCTCCCTATATATAATATAATATGAGATGCAAGTAATCCCTATTTTAATACCGATGTTGTTGTTGTATTGTGTATTAATGGTTAGTACTAAACTACTGAGAAGAATGCATCTGAAAATCATATATCAAGTTACCAACCCAGAACTGATTTAGAGGACTGTCCAGGAATTCACCTTCACATTAACAAAAAAAAAAAAAAAAACTTATGCAGTTCTTATAGTCCACTACAATGAATAGATACTGAAGGAGATGCAGCCTGAACATCCTAGCCACAGATGGATGGATAGAGTCAGGAATGAGGAAGTGAGAAGGACAGCTGTTGTGCATGTGGATAGAATGTTGAAGAAGATTGTGGGTTCAGATGTGGGAAGTGTGAGGACAAAAGGAAGATAACAGGAGTTGGATGGACAGTGTAAAGGGAGTGTTGAAGAAAAGGGGTTTGTCTGTGGAGCAAGGTAGAATGATTGTGTGTGACAGAAGGGAATGGAGAGGTGATAAATGGTTGAAAATTGGGCCCTGCTTTGTGGCCCTTGTGATAGGGGCCCTCATCTGGGGTGTCATAGGAGGGACTGGATGAGGGGGGGGGGAGAGTTGCCCTTCTAATAAAGCAGCAGGGGTAAACCAGCTTTGCTGTGGAAGCTAACATAGCTGTGATACACTGTTAGTCCTGAGCATGGTGTGGTTATGAGGGTTGATGTACCCTCCTCTAACATGGGCCGGGGTGTTGAGATGTGTAACATGGTGTGGCTAATCCCATTTCAGGGGATGAAAGCCCAGTATTGTATGTATGTACAGTATGTTTGTATGTCAAGTACTACATATCTGCCTACCTACATAACTATCTATCTATCTATTAATCTATCTATCTATCTTACAAATGCAAAGTAAAATAATTTTAGTGAAGCAGATATTGGGGTGTATTGTTTCATGTGCAGTAAGGCCTATTACAACTGTATATAAAGCATTTTTTCAAATTGACTACAGTAAGTGTTATCATTATTGTGACATGAGTAATTGAATAGCCAGTAATATTAATTAATTTTTACAATTGTTCTACTGAAAAGTACAAAATTTGTGCATAACCTGATCTCTTCATTATAATGATACTTGTAAATAAAAAAAGCACATCTTTAGGAGAAAAGAAAACACCCTTGGCCTAAAGGAGGACTGAGAGGCTCTGGAAAACACTCAGTGTGGCAATATTGTGTTGTGTGTCTTCAAGAAATGTTGGTGCTCGAAGGTGTAACACTAAAATTATACCCTCATCTTTACTGAAAGTGTTTCATGGCACCATTTTCAACACTGAGACTGACATTAAAAATAGTTTATAAGGAAACTAAGTAAGTAATTGAAGTGTTGAAGATACCTATTACCGGTACAGTATTAGCACTTTGTGAGGGAATGGGCAATAAGTAAGTAATTACTTGTAAGGGTTCGAACTAAGGATGGAACAAACAAGGCCCTCTCGAGTTCCATTTCGAGCTACATCGGAATTGTCTTGGGGTTTTCTGTGGAATCTTTCCTCACTAGACTCTCAACCTCCTGACACGACGGTAAGACTACCCGGTATTTTCCTTAGATTGCTATTGTGACCGTGAAATGTATTGAGTGTCTTCCTCAGAATAACGAGATTTTTCAGTGCTTTATGTTTACGTTTGTGTGTCATCTGTGATTTGTTAAATGTTAAAATTGGGGCTGTGCTAATTACTGTTGTTTTCAACCTAGGAGGTGGGATTCTACCCTTGTGAAGGGCCGGGGGAGAGAGGCATCCTGTAGATGTATCCATGGAGGCAGTGGTAAGGTTATCCACTACTACTTGATGTTGGATGGTGACCCATAGCCTTGAGGAGCAGTATCCCCTGCCGGTGGTATTGGTGTTGGTGATTGTGGGTGGCCCATAGCTGGTGATGGTGGATGTGAGCCAGTGTGGCCAGTAGTGTGCTTCAAACCAGTCACCAGGACTATGGGACGTGTATGAGGTGCCGTAAACCTGCCTCTCCTAGTACGATACCACTGACAGGGAAATGCCTAACTGGGACTTGGTAAATTATTATATGTTTAATGTTGTGGGGCAGCTAGATACATGTTTGAATTTAAATTATTGTAAATAAATGTATATGGTTTTTCTCCTTGTTTTCCTCTGCCTCGGAATGGTCAAGCCTCAACAAGATAAAAGAACGTGGGTATTCCTTTACACACGTGTATATATAGCAATGTTGCTGAAGGTAAACTGTACTGGCCTGCCAGGTAGTACAGTTGTTTTTTATGCTAAAATTCTCAATTTGAGAAATATAAATCTTAAGAGTAGATTTTTAGTTGTATGAAAATACAATTGTTTTGCCATTGATTAACACAATTATTACAAACACTTATTCTGACACAGTATGAAAATATCCAATATAAAAAATTTGTGCACTTAGTTGCTTCAGAATGTAACTATCTGCGGGAATACCTGTATACAGTATATCACATTGAATGTAGTGTATATTGTTGTATACAGTATATTGAAGGATTGCACCACCTTGCCAAACAAATTAATTTATCATTATGCTATATAAATAAGTTTACAAAGTGTATTGTTATCATTTGAAGGATGCAAATCACAAAGAGTAAATAGTTATAGCATTCTGAAGTAACACCAATTGTTTCAAAGATCATGTTTACAGAACTATAGAACTATACTAAGATTGTGTTGGTGTTTAGTAAGCGTCCAGGGACAAGGTCTAGTACAAAGGTGTGAATGTAGTGTGTGACTCTCAAAACCATTGCTTCTGTTATACACAGAGCCAAACATATTGGGTATTTTATCCTTGAGAGGAAAGAAACCAAGTGTTTCCTTCACACAGTTGCAGATTTTGTGTGACTGAGCCTCGTTTACCTCTTCTGAGTTATTGTCCTCCAACTCCGATTCTTCTGTGGTGATATTAGAAGCAGCCATTACTTGTGGTAGAAAGGACACTGCTTTATAATACTGGTAGTGCTGTGTTAGTGCAAGTTGTAGTGTTGATGGTACACTTGCAGCTTGAACCAAACCTTCACCACAACGAAGAACCTCCTTCCATGATTGCTGCCAATCGTCGTTGTACTCTTGAGATTCGAGTAACTTCATGGTCCAAGTGACAACAGCAAATGTGGCAGCGTTGGTGGGGAAGGCACGGATCAGTGATGAATTTATGCCACGGAATAATACTCCTACTCCATCGGACTGGATGCTGGACTTTAAACAGTCAAATGTCCCTTTATATCTACTTGTACCTCCAATACCATCAGCCTGAAACATACATGGATATGAGCTAACATAAATATTTTCTGTTGCTATTGAAGTAATGCATTATCTTATGTGTGTATTATTGGCCACAATTCGTACATTCACACGCTGTTGTTTTCAGGGGTTTACAACATATAGAAAATGTAAGACTACGGATCTGCAATACAACATTATTATTACGTTTTATGTTTTGGTGATTACTGAGTCACTTGGTAGACAAATCATTGTAGTACTTCCAGAATAGTGAATGTCCTCTCTTTCCATATAGCCTGTTTAAGAATTTCTGTGGCCAACCGTACCTATATACAGTACCTGTAAGTACTGTGTGTCAATTTATGAACTACGAATGAACGCCAGCATTGGCTTACCTGTAGTCTAGATTTAACAACATCTAAGGGGTAACTGAACATCCACGAAGCAGAGCCAGCAAATCCTCCAGCCATCAACACGACCAAAGGCGACACCTCACCATCACTTCCAGACCAAGACCGAGACAGATACTCGTATGTCATGAAGTAAGAGGCGAATCCAGGAACCTAAAACATCATAATATTTATTTAGTATTATTAGTTTTAATATTTCTGACTTCACTCTGAAAGGATGATAATAATGGATGATGCCCTGTGTAAAGAAAGGCAAATCTAGGAACCTAAAACATCATAAATTATAATCTCAGTTCTATCACTTCTGACTTCGCTCTGAAAGGAAGATGACTGATTTATTGATATTAGGCGCCGCAACAGCGAGGTCATATGGCACCCGAGGAAGAATGTGATTGAGTGGTAAGCACAAAAGGTAACATGATTAATTGATTGATATTAGGTGCCACAACAGCGTGGTCATATGGTGCCCGAGGGAGAAGGTGACTGAGAACTGGGACAGTAATCACAAAAGGTATCAGATGAAAAAAGGGACAGTTGGAGAAGTGAAAACCCCTATTAGTCACTTTTTACAACAGGAAGGGACATAGGGGGGCTGGAAAAATTGTCCAACTATTCCACTGATTTGGGAATCGAACCCGGGATATCTCGCTTGCTTGACGAGCATGATAACCATTACCCTATCACCCCCCCCCCCAACACCACCACCACCACAACCAAGAGTCTCCATTGGTTCGAGATGTGTGTATCTCCTCGTGATGGTTTGGGTGTGGTGTCGTCCAGAAACCACCTATTTCAGGTCTCGGCTTCGACTCAGGTAGGCTAAAGAGTGTACAATCGTAGACATAATGGATCATTATTATGGTCCACGACTATACTGTACTTTCCTGTATAATAATAATAACAATTCCAAACTTACATCTCTTAACGTAGTAATAGCCTGGCCTCTGAACATCCCTCGCCAGCCCTCTGTGGTAATAATCTTCTTCATACAATCGAGGGGACTGGTGTAAGTTTTAGAGTTGGTGATAGTGGAGGATGAGGAGGCAGCGGTAGACAGTGACTTCATGGCTGTACCACAACTCTCTGTCTGTAATTGTAGGCGGGTCTTGACTAGTTCCATGGGTGACGCCACGATGGACTGACAGAAACCTGCCGCTGCTCCACAGAAAACTTGTGACCTGACCAGGAACAAAAAGAATATAATATGACACTGAGTACTTGGAATCCTAGATTATTATTAGATTTGGTTATTAGTAGATTAGCCTATTATGAAATTATTATTAGATTTGGTTATTAGTAGATTAGCCTATTATGAAATTATTATTAGATTTGGTTATTAGTATATTAGCCTATTATGAAATTATTATTAGATTATTATATTTATTAGGTTATCATATTAGATAATTATTAGATTATTATTAAATAACTATTAGATTATTATTTTCATTATTAGATTATTATTAGATGATTAATTTCATTATTAGATTATTATGAGATTATCATTAACTTATGATATATATTAGATTACTATTAAACTGTTTTTAGATTTATTATTATTTTATTAGATTATCAATAGATTATTAGCATGAAAGATGACCTGATTTGAGAATGACAGAAGACCGCCCTATGCCTGAAAAATGGGGGGGAAGGCGATGGATAAAAAAGATTATAGGTTAGAAAGGTAGGACAGCAAAGCATGAAGGACAAAAAACACTTGGGATGATAAATAATAGAACCTTAACCTATAATTAACCAATATTCTGTGTACCAATTCATGAGAGCAATTAACTATGTACACTCGCAATCCAAAATTTGTATCCAGGTCTTGTTGAAGTTTCGAATCATTTGACATACTAGTGAACCAATTACAACGCTTATCGTGTTTCATATTTGCTTGAGCTTGCTTAATATATACTCGATTAGGCTATTTGAAGCAAGCCTGGATACATATTTTGGATTGCGAGTGTACATACCAACCCCTTTAATTAAATGTCATACTTACTTTATTGAATCTGGATCTTTCATATGTTTGGACATGTTGCCGTGGACACCAAAGATGATAGCATTGACGACGGCCACACCAGCCATGGGTGAAGACATACCTTTGTATAGCCCTCGTACCTGTAAGGGAAAAAAAAAACCATCGTTAGTTAGTTTATCTTGCATAATAATAAAGTGGAGGCTATTGTTATTCATCTTCAGTTTTGCATAGTGGAAGTGGAAGGCATCGTTAATATTTCTTCATAATCTTGTATAATAATAAAGTTGAGGCTATTGTTATTCATCTTCAGCTTTGCATAATATAGTGTGAAAGTGGAAGGCATCGTTATTATTTCTTCATAATCTTGCACAATAAAGTAGAAGATATCGTTAGTTATGTTTAGTCATACTTTTCTGTCATACTTTGGAGGAATCAAGGCTCTCTGATCTACCTAAAGTGTATTACCGCATTAAATGAACTCCTGTAAATATATATAATTATTATACACACACATACCACTTATTACGGCTCGTGCATGTACAGTTGTGGACACATGAAACAGACACACTTCAAACGGGGCCCCTTATAGGCTAAAATAAGACGCGTCGCCTCTACACACACACACACACACACACAATGTTTCATTCTACCTACCCTATGCTACACACACACACACACGACGTCTTATCCTACCATTTGCTACATACACACACACACACGAAGTCTCATCCTACTCGATGCTACACACACACACTCACACAACGTCTCATCCTACCCTATATACACACACACACACACACACGACCTCTTATCCTACCATATGCTACACACACCCACCCACAACGTCTCATCCTACCCTACACACACACACACACACACACACAACGTCCCACCCTACCCTACACACACACACACACACACACACACAAACCCTACCCTACACACACACACACACACACACACACAACGTCCCACCCTACACACACACACAACGTCACATCTTCCTGCCCTATACTCAATGAGGGGCCAAGTTTCAGGTAGGTAGGTGTGTCTGTTTGATATATCCACAACTGTACACTCGCAATCCAAAATATGTATCCAGGTTTGCTTCGAATAGCATGATCGAGTATTGAACAACCTCAAGCAAATATGAAACGGGATAAGCGTTGTAAATGGTTCACTAGTATGTCAAATGATTCGAAACTTCAACAAGACCTGGATACAAATATGAAACAGGATAAGCGTTGTAAATGGTTCACTAGTATGTCAAATGATTCGTAAGTTCAACAAGACCTGGATACATATTTTGGATTGCGAGTGTACATTGGGGTATCCTATATACTTACTGATTCCGTTTTAGCTGTTTCAGTGAGACAATGCCACGTTCCTCTGAATTTTGGATTGTTGAAATCTTGGGTTTGAAGTCGCACCTGTTTGGAAGAAAAATAATTATCGATTAAATTATTGCATTGTACAGTCACGAGCACTAATAAGTATACAGCTTTGGTTGAAGCTTTGAACAGTCCAAATCACCAGCGAAGTCATTCCAATGGAGATCTTATTATGCGTTTATTTACTGTCTCTAGGCATTCGAAGCACACCTGTATACTTATTAGTGCTCGTGACTGTACAGTCGTGATACGTAAATTTCTGACCAGAGACGAACGGCAGGCACCACACACACACACACACACACACACCCTGCATTCAAACTCAGCCTCTATAGGTGTACTGGGTGGGGAAATGAGCAATACCAGGCGATTCGAAGCTTTCTGCTCCTCACACTCTGGTCAGAAATTATGTATCACGAGTGTACAGTTGTGGACATAAGTTTCATTACACATATGGATAACTTAAAAAAAACAATTGCTGACTAATGTTTTACACGTTCTCATAATTATGATATTATTGTTTTGAATTGTGGGTAGCTGCTTGTTGTAAATTAGAAGATACCTGTGTGTGTGTGTGTGTGTGTGTGTGTGTGTGTGTGTAATCCTATGCATGTGTGTGTGTGTGTGTAATTTTGTGTTCGCTCGACCATTACCCTTTATATTTTCCTTCAAGAAGCGCTGCGTATGTTAGGCGACAGGTATGGTAGCTATCTAGGACTATTGGCACCGACTGTACATCATCAAACAGTACAGTATTGGTTGAGGTAAGAAATAGCATGTAACTAGAAGGTTGAATATCAGTATGCATGGCTGGGTGGGTGTGTGGGTGAGGGGGAGTGGCTGGGTGGGTATGTGGGTGAGGGGGAGTGGCTGGGTGGGTGGTTGTGATGGGATGAGGAGTGTGTGTGTGTTTTTTTTTTTTTTTCTATATTGAGAAAGATGAGGACTAAAGGCTATGAACCCGCTCACCGTCCTCATCTCCGTCGTATCTAGTGAGTGTCCAAAATCATGTCCAATTTCGTTCGAGATGCCTAGACACATTGTATTTAAAGGAACATAAGTCGTAGTAAGGTGGAAAGATTGATGAAAAGTAGAGTGTTCCAAAGTTGACCAGTTGTGTATATGAAAGACTGAGAGTACTGGTTAACTCTTGCATTAGGGAGTTGGACAGAAAAAGGGTGAGAACGAGAGGCTTGACGAGTGTTGCATTCTCTCCTGAGGGTGTGTTGTGATGGGGTGAAGAGTGTGTGTGTGTGTGTGTGTGTGTATTGTGGAGTGGATGGTTGTGATGGGGTGAGGAGTGTGTGTGTGTGTGTGTATTGTGGAGTGGGTGTGTGTGTGAGGTGGAGTGTGGTGAGGAAGAGTGAGTGAGGTAGGGTGAGGAGTGGGTGAGGTGAGGTGGTGTGTGTGTGTGTGTGTGTTGTATCCATTTTTATATACTCCATACTGATTGGTTGGTTGAGGTGGTTTGTGTGTTGTGTTGTATTGTATGTGTTGTGGTGTGTTGTATTGTATTGCATTGTGTTATGTTGTGTTGTGTTGTGTTGTATTTGATTATGTTGTGTTGTGATGTGTGTGTGTGTGTGTGTGTGTTATGTTGTGTTGTGTTGCATGTGTTGTATTATGATGTATATGTGTGTGTTGTCTAGCATTGCACCAAACCAATGTTGTATTGTGGTGTGAGTGTTGTGTTGTGTTGTGATGTGTGTGTATTGTATTGTGTTACGTTGTGTTGTATTGTGTTGTATTTGATTATGTTGTGTTGTGATGTGTACGTGTGTGTTGTATTGTGTTACGTTGTGTTGTATTGTGTTGTATTTGATTATGTTGTGTTGTGATGTGTACGTGTGTGTTGTATTGTGTTATGCTGCATGTGCTGTATTAGTATGTGTGTGTTGTATTGTCTAGCATCGCACCAAACCAATGTAAGAGGGTGTTGTTACGTAACCACAACTACCTATATACTTACTTTGGTCAGAGTATTGTTTCATTCATCAAGTGGTGTGTACACAACGCTACCGATATAGTCGTCTAGGCTACACGTGTTGCATTCATTCATAACGCATTTACATAATTGTTGTACGATATACGATGTAGATATACAGCGAAGAGAACGAATGCTTATATCAACAATATATATACGATATTGCATTACATTTTACATAGGACCAGCCAGGTTTTCGAAAGTGTAATTATGGTTGGGTTAAGGGGAGATTCTTTTGTTGGTGGCAAATTGGAAGGCTATTAATTAATTCCTCCTATGTATGCTAGAAAACAGACCCCCCCCCCCTCAATGGTACTAATAGGGGATCTGCCTGTTTCGTGGCATAGTTTGGAGGAATCAGAAGCCACCACCAGGTCTCATACACGTTCACAGGGTCCCATAATTAAAAACTTCAACCGAATTCCACACACACTCATCGACAAATAAATAAATAAATAAATAAGTGAAAGAACTCTTATATCATTAATTGTCAGTGTTCGTGACTGAATGAATTAACTTTTATATACGTAATCTTCATTTTTTTTTTATATATATATTCTTACCTTGACAGTGTCCAGAGGATGACCCACGACAACACCAGCACAACCTGAGGTAAAAACAAAACAAATGAGAACCAGTCGTGTTGTTGTCTGTTTGTGTTGTTACGGAATATTATTATGTTTTATCATTTATACACATGAACAAACCACTACACAACCTGAGAGAGAGAGAGAGAGAGAGAGAGAGAGAGAGAGAGAGAGAGAGAGAGAGAGAGAGAGAGAGAGACCACAACACAACCTGAGAGAGAGAGAGAGAGAGAGAGACCACAACACAACCTGAGAGAGAGAGAGAGAGAGAGAGACCACAACACAACCTGAGAGAGAGAGAGAGAGATCACTACACAACCTGAGAGAGAGAGAGAGAGGGGGGGGAGGGAGAGAGACCACAACACAACCTGAGAGAGAGAGAGAGAGAGAGAGAGAGACCACAACACAACCTTAGAGAGAGAGAGAGAGAGAGAGAGAGAGAGAGAGAGAGAGAGACCACAACACAACCTAAGAGAGAGAGAGAGGAAAATAAAGGAGAGAGTTTACTATATCTTATCATTCACTCTCATGGCTCACTTTCCTTCGCCTGATGTACAGTAGGACTTTTGGCCATGACACTGTACCTCATCTAAGCAGTAAATATATAATAGAATATATGTAAGAGTTTAATAGAGGCTCACAATTCTTACGTTTTATAGCGGCAATTAAAAGCGGGTCCCAGAAGAAGCAGCAGCAGCAAGTACCCAACAGTTATGTGACGAAATAATTATCAACTCCACAACAGAAAAAAGTGTGTCTTAATTTCCCCTTCGTTCATTTCCTCTCAAAACAAGTCATAACCCAAGACAAACAAGACCTCATTTGCAAAGATTTCCTTGTATACGATTATAGCCTTTTTATATTTCCTCTCAAAGAAGTAAAAATTAAAAAAAAATAAAACACACACACACACACACACATATACACATACGAACAAGAACTCAAATAATTGCAAAAAAAAATCCTTGTATACTCGTCAATAATTGCAAGGATTTCCCCATATACAATTATAGCCTCTTTTTTTTTATTTCCTCTCAAAACAAATCAGTAACCTAATAATAATGTGTATCCGCCATGATGGAGTCTTTCCTGAGTGGTGATGGTTGACTGGTGGTGGTTAAGTTCCGTATACAACCACTCAGCTGTACTTTGGAACCCACCTCACGTCAACAGAGACAGTGGTAAGGAACAATAACAATCCTCGCTCTGAATTGGTAAGTGGAGAGGGACGGACGGACAGGCGAGTCAGCAGGAATTGCCTATATAGAAAATCTACTTACTTACTTACTTTACCTTTGTATGTAAAACAGTGGACATAATAAGTTTTAATTATTATCAGCAGGAATTGCCCCTATAGAACATCTATTACTTACTTTACCTTTGAATTTACCTTTACAGAATTAAGTTTTATTTGTTACACACGTGGAGACCTCAAATAAATTGTTTTTTTATTGTTTGCACGTTCTTATTGTGATATAATTGTTTTGAAGAGTGAATCAGTAGCTGTTTGTAGTAACTTAAGAAATTATTGTACTACATAATCTGTTTATTTTAAAGTTTCTCAGCTACGTGTATGTGTGATCTTTTTACTGTCATTTTATACTCTGTTGTATGAAACTGTAGCTATGAAAAGGTAATGTGAAGAACTAAAGAGTATTAAAAAGGGTACAACTTGTAAATAGATACATGATCTGAATATAATAATGGTGTATGTATTCACTTCATCCACGGCCTTATACAGAAAGACCACGAAGGACGCTATGGCCTGGAAGTGACCAACCACGAGGACCTCACGACCAGGTCACGTGAACACACACACACACACACACACACCTAGAGAGCTACCAACTTATAGTCTATCATCCTTGAGAGCTACCCTACCTTGGCTAAGAAAAGTTAGAAAACCTACAATGGTAGACGATTCTTTCTTTGACTATGCACCACTGACTGAAGAGGGCGACAGTTGTTTACGAAGCTGTATGGTAATTTATATTTTCGTCAACCACTGTGGATTTTCTTCACTTTGTTGAGGTTTCTGCCAGAGTGAACTTACTAAACTCTCCTCCAGACTATCCTACCTTAATTCTTGTCGCTCTCTTTTACACACACACACACACACACACACACACTGGAAAGCTACCATACCTCCCTCGTCTCCCTATCTATCTATATCTTTTAGCTTCACACACACCCTCCCTCTCTACTGACCTCCTCCACACACACACACACACACACACACACACAGGAGCCAGATTCGATCAGCTTTCCCACTCTAATGGTCTACCTTCCCCATTATTCTCATGTTTTCTCTTAAGGGGGTAGTATACTTTTGATACACTAGAGTGCCTTGATTCCTCCAAAGTATGCCAGGAAACAGGACCAAATTAACAAAATCAATGGTGGCCTGTTGCCTGGAATAGTTTTGAGGAATCGGCTGTTGCAGATTTACTACTGTACTGTACTATCATTCCTTTAACACAGCATGCGAGGGTATATAGGCAATTGTATGTATAGGTATTGTGGATACACTTTTGACCTTTAGGGAAAAACAATGACGGCCATGAAGATAGGAAGTCACCACCAAGACAATAGAATACTAGTCTACAGGTCTTGGTCACCACAACGTTGCCCATACCAACGAGGTTACAACTCATGATGTTACACCCGGGTACTTATTCTCTGCTAGAGGTGAATACGGACCTAGAGGCCTTGGTTGGATTAGGTGTTGTGGGGCTTAATTAAGGGACCCTGTGATGTAGTAAGAAAATTGGAGGTAAATGAGTCCTTCAAATATTGCCACGAAACACACACACACCTACATGGAAGAAGCTTGTTTCGTGGCATGGTAAGGAGGAATCAGAAGTCTCCAATTATCGTATCCTAAAAGTGGACCCCCAATATCTTTAAGTTGGCAAATCTGGAACAATTAATTCCTCTAAACTATTCAAAGCAACAGGATATCATTATTTTTGTTCATGTGGTTGTGTTTCCTAGCATACCTTGGAGGATCGAATCAAGGCACTCCAATATACCAAATGTGTATTACCTCCTTATTAAGGGACCCTGAGATGTAGTTAGACAATTGGAGGAAAATATATTGTCATGTCGTCGTGGGGAGGAATGAGAGGAGGAGGGGGAGTGAGAGTAGAGGGAGGGGTGAGAGGAGGAGGGGAAGGAGTGAGAGTAGAAGGAGGAATGAAAGAAGGAGGGGGAGGAGGAGGAGTTTGTTTCGTGGATTAGTTATATGAGGAATCAGAGAAGCCTCCAATTCTCATACAGTGACATACACAAAAAAGGGTCCATAATAACACTTCCCTACCCAGACAGCCAACCAGCCAATCATAGGATGCCACGTAATAATTATCAGCCAATCATACAGCTTGTAATATGACCAGCAATGAGAGTTGTCAAGTAGCACATTACCCAATGATATTATTATGAGAATTTTCGGTTATTTCAGCGGTGCTTTTATCTGTATAATCATTAATCATTTGTATCATGTATAAATGACTAATATATTCATGTTGAAATAAGCCCTAATCATAATATTATAACGACGAAAGAAAATAATAATATAAAGTGTTGCCAACTTAGAGAGAGTGAAAATTGTTGGCATGATGTTGTTATTGCGCGCTTCTGGTACAATTGTGGTGGTGACAGTAACCTACGTGGACTTATAGTTATAGACTTACTACAAGCACAAATCAACAGGTAATTAATTCATTTATTGGTTCTTCTGCTAATGTGAACGCAGCTAGACTTACTACAGTAGAAATGAACAGGTAATTAATTCATTTATTGGTTCTTCTGATAATGTGTGGATGCAACTAGACTTACTACAGTATAAATCAACAGGTAATTAATTCATTTATTGGATCTTCTGGTAATGTGAATGCAGCTAGACTTACTACAGCACAAATCAACAAGTAATTTATTCATGTATTGGCTCATTCATTACTTATTGGTGTTTTTCCCAGTAGGTGTTGTTGTTGGTGTAATGTCAATGTGTTTGTTGTGGTCTGCATTATGTATTTGGTGTTGCTCCTACATTGCATGATATGTAGACATTGATTGATAGATTGATTGTAATATTACTAGGCGCCGCGACACCGAGGTTACATGGCGCCTTGATGGGTAGAAATGACACAGGTAGAAAGTTGATGATTGTGTGAGTATAACATATATTAGGAGTACTCTCAGATACCATAATGTCTAGCCCAGCTGAGTTAAAGTCCGAGATCAGAAGCAGGGGGTTTCTGGACGACGGCCCACCCAAACCATCACGAGGCTACACACATCTCGAATCAATGGAGGCTTTGGGTGGGCTGTCGTCCAGAAACCACCTGATTCAGATCTCCGGCTTCGACTCAGCCTGAGTAAAGGACTATGGTATCCGACTCTCAGGGTTGCCAACCATACGATAATTATCGTACATGTACGATAAAGAATCTTAGCCGTGTAAATGACTTACGGCTGAATTATTTAATGAATTTGGTGAGTAAAGTATGCAGTGATCATCATTATCTAACTGTCTTATAATAATTGTGAATACGGATACTCATCTTTTGGAAAATAATAAAGCCTTACAAGTGTGGTTGGTTGGGAAGCTAACAAATGAATACGACAGTGGAATCGACTCACAGAGTGAAATATTTTGGAGCTTGCTGTACAAAATTTTCCCCATCCAAGGATATGTTTCCTTACATGACAAAGAAGGAACTATATACATTAACACCAGAGTCACAAGACGATGAAGACTAGCATTATGTCATTGTAATTATAAACAGTAATGTAGAATAGTACACTACAGTACGTATCAAATAAAATGTTTGCTATTTTTTTTTAGCTAATTTCTCTTAAATTTACTGTAAATGTGAAATGGTTTACCTATAACATTAAACTGTAGTTATTTTTATTTTTATTGATAGTTATCTTGAAAATTGATATATGGCCGTACGATTATTATGGTGCAGATTAGATAATTTTGAGTGTACGGAACGATAATTCTCTGCTGCGAGGATGACTGGTGAGTTGGTGGTTTGTGTTGAACGAATTACACTCACAGAGCTAAAAACATAGAGCTCGCCACCCCCCCCCCCCCCCTGGCGTGTCGCCACCGGAAGTGGGTTGGCGGCCATGACAGATAGCCCATCCCCTCAACCCGCCAGCCTGTTAGCTTATGCCAGGGTTAGACATTATTTCATTTATTCGGTCTTTTATTGATGATATGGTATATTAACTACATTATAGTGACTCACAATATATGAATAAGTATTTCTTTAACCGATATATTAGTGAATGGCTGATTAAATATAAATACATTTCGGTTAATAGGTGAAATTAGTTAGATAAACAAAACTATCGTTGGCTCTCATCCACAGTCACCTTCTTATAATATATATATATATATACAACGTACTTAATCTCTATTATGATAAGTATTTTATGTTCACATTGTTCAGTATGTATGTATGTCACACTAGAGTAATATGTGTATGTATGCATGTCACCCTAGAATATGTGTGTATGTATGTATGTCACACTAGAGTAATATGTATCTATGTATGTCACACTAGAGTAATATGTATGTATGTCACACTAGAGTAATATGTATGTATGTATGTATGTATGTATTTCACACTAGAGTAATATGTATGTATGTATGTATGTATGTTACACTAGGATAATTAATATGTATGTATATATGTCATACTAGAATAATATGTATGTATGTCACACTAGAGTAATATGTATGTTTGTCACACTAGAGTAATATGTATGTATGTATGTGAGGTAAGTGGAGGGAGAGGTAGACAGATTACTGTTATATATATTTGTCTTGTTTAATAAACCAGTTTAAGTTTAATTTCTTTGCATAATTTTCCGTATGGACATTATCTCAGCCTTGTTAATTGATTTAACAAAACCTTTATAATTAGATAACAAGATACAATGCATTACAAATCTGCAGGGAAATGTCAATAATTGTGGAAAGAAACATACTATACAAGTACGTACGGGAGTTCAATGGGCAACTATCTATACAATAGAGCGCTCGCCTGTGGTGACAGTCCTCCCCTATCTAATAACACAGGGTTAAGCGCTCTATGTTTATAGCTCTGTGATGGCAACCCTGTATCTGTGTGTACAATCATAAGATTCACTCAAATGGCTCGCTTTTATTCACCAGGTTGCAGGACTTTTGCCCATGACTGTACCAAAAGTACGACAACCCCTGAATTATACAGAACAATTTTCATGTATAGTATATTTTTTGGGGATAGTATACTTTTGGTACATTAGAGAGTCTTGATTCCTTCAAAGTATAGGACCAGGAAACAGGACCAGATTAAGGGGAAAGTTTTGTTTTGGTAATTATGGAGCAACTGAATCCTCCAAACTATTCCAAGCAACAGAACACCATTATTTTTTGCTGTTCTGGTCCTCTTTCCTAGCATACTTTGGAGGAATCAAGGCACTCCAAAGTACCAAAAAAGAATTACCACCTTAACAAAGAATAATGGTGGCCATTTTCTTGGAATAGTTTGGAGAAATCATTTGCTCCAGATTTACCAATACTATACATACTTCCCCCTTAACAAAAATAAAAAGAAATATACAAGAAATAAGATAAAACTAAATAAATACAAAAAATGAAAAGACTTTAACATAGACAAGTTTAGTTTTACACCAAATGCTACACGTGTAGACTAGTAGGTTACGTTTGCATATCAAGGTTTGGGAGTAAAGCAATAATTACTCACTATTTACTGAATAATTTATGTTGATCGGTGTAAAGTAATTTCGCATGTGTGTGTGTGTGTAGGGGGGGGGGAGGGGGGTACGGCAGTGCACTTTTGATGTATTGGAGTGTTTTGATTCCTCCACAAAGTATAGCCTATTCCAGGAAACCGGGATCAGATCAATTAAGGGGAGATATTCGTGTTTGTAAATTTGAAGGCTACTGATTCCTCCAAACTATTCCCAGCAACAGAACACCATTATTTTTGCTCTTCTGGTCCTGCTTCATGGCATACTTTGGAGGAATCAAATCACTCCAATGTAACAAAAGCGAATTACTTTACCACCTTAAGGGGAGATATTCGTGTTTGTAAATTTGAAGGCTACTGATTCCTCCACACTATGCCAGAAACAGACGACATCAGTGTTACAAATGAGGTGTCTGCTGTTTCTTGATATAGTTTGGAGGAATCAGCAGTAGCCCTCCAGTTTACCACCAAGAAAATCAATCCCCTCTTAATTAAGGACCCTGTGAACGTGTACACTTGCAATCCAAAATTTGTATCCAGGCTTGCTTCGAATAGCCTGATCGAGTATTTAGCGAGCTCAAGCAAATATTTTTTAAGCAGAATAAGCGTTGTAATTGGTTCACTAGTATGTCAAATGATTCGAAACTTCAACAAGACCTGGATACAAATTTTGGATTGCGAGTGTACATGAATTGGGGACTTCTGATTCCTCCTGACTATGCCACAAAACAATCTTCTTCCATATAGTTGGTGTTTCGTGGCAATATTTGAAGGCCTCGTTTATCTCCAATTTTCTGACTACATCACAGGGTCCCTCAATTAACAAATATTATGGTGGCCAGTTGTTGTTGTTTAGAATGATGAATCAATTGTTTCAGATTTACCACCAACACACACACACACACTGTTGTTGTTTTCGAGGGTTTACAACATATTAATAGAAAATGTAAGAGTATGTAACTACAATACAACATTATTATTATTATTATTATTATTATGTTGCTAATCACCATTGTCACTTGGTACACACACACACAGAGACTTACACAAAGACACCAACACAAACAGACTTACACAAAGACACACACACATAGACTTACACAAAGACACTCACACACATAGACTTACACCAAAGACACACATACACATAGACTTACACAAAGACACTCACACACATAGACTTACACAAAGACACAGACACACATAGACTTACACAAAGACACACACACACATATAGATTTATATACACACACACACACATATAGACTTACACAAAGACACACACACACACATAGACTTACACAAACACACACACACATACACACACATTTATTGCAGTACTGCCAGAATAATGATCTCTCTTTCCATATAACCTGTGTAAGAATACCTTTGGCCAACTGTACTACCACCTTAAAAAAAGAAAAAGAAATAAGAAAAAGAGAAGTCACATACCAATTACATTACAGTTTGCATTAAATTTCTACCGTTAACCGTTTCTACTGTTACTATCCTCTTGACCACAATAATAATTCATATACACACTATTATTATTTTTTCTATTATTATTATTATTTTTTTTTTTTTTTTTTTTTTTTTTACTGTTGGGATTTAGGAATTGCAACATATATAAAAAAAAATAATGTCAGATTATGTAACTACAATACACACACACATTTGGTTAGGTTAATTAAGGTAGGTTTTATATATTAAGTTAGGTTTAGTTAGGTCAGGTCAGGTCAGGTTAGGTTGTGATCATGAGGTTAGGTCAGGTCATAATTATTAAGTTAGGTTAGGTCAAAATATTAGGTTAAGTTAGGTCAAAATATTAGGTTAGGTTAGGATAGGTTAAAATATTAGGTTAGGATAGGTCAAAATATTAGGTTAAGTTACTTCGAAATATTAGGCTAGGTTAAATTTAATCAATATAGGTGTGCGTGTTTCGTAGCAATAATTGTAGGGCTCATTTAACTCCAATTTTGCTCCAGATTTACCACCCAAAACAATGTGCTATATACCCCCTTAAAGCAACCAAACTTACCTCCCAAACACCCAGCGATGAACTCAAGCGCCATTGTTGTGTTGTTGTTGTTGTTGAATTGAAGACTGATGAAGAATTTATTTTGTGTTTTGTTTTCTTACGTCACTCGAATTATTTTTTTCTTATGTCCTTCGAGGCGTTCTCAGATGATCCCAATCAAAGTAGTCTCTTCCTCAAAACCGAATTGGGTGAAGGCGAAGAGAAGTTTATAATATATATATACAGTATATATATATATTTTTTTTTATGTGGGGTCAGCAGAAAGCAGACACAGCATTCCTATCTGGTCCAGTTTTGATTTACTTTTGTATTTACGAGTTGATTCATTTATTATTTGAGCGTTAATATTGTACATGAGACAATAATAATAATAATAATATTTTGATGATGTGTTGTGGAAGTCGATTTTGTAGATTAAAATTTTGTACACAAGACGATAATAACAATAATAATATTGATAATAATAATATTCTGATGTTATTTTGTGTGAGTCTTGAGGTGAAACGAACGACAATTTTGGTATATCAGATTAATAATAGTAAATGATAGGCTGGATTATAATATTTCTGTGGTAAGAGGAGAATTGCCAGGTGTAGATGGGACCGGCCTTCTCTCTCTCACTGCTGTGCGCCTACTGACTGACTGACTTGAGACTTGTTGGGCCACACCTACCAACCAACCAACCAAGCTCGACCTCTCCTGACTTCATTAGTGTTTATCTCTCTCTCTCTCTCTCTCTCTCTCTCTGTCCCAGCTTACTTCCTCCCTCTCTCTCTCTCTCTCTCTCTCTCTCTCTCTCTCTCTCTCTCTCTCTCATGCAGCTTACTTCCTCTCTCTCTCTCTCTCTCTCTCTCTCTCTCTCTCTCTCTCTCTCTCTCTCTCTCTCTCTCTCTCTCTCTCTCTCATGCAGCCTACTTCCTCTCTCTCTCATGCAGCCTACTTCCTCTCTCTCTCTCTCATGCAGCCTACTTCCTCTCTCTCTCTCTCTCTCTCTCTCTCTCTCTCTCTCTCTCTCTCTCTCTCTCTCTGTTGTTGATCTTGATATGAACATTTTTTAGTCCAATAATATACAGACCAGTAGAGGATATTGCACTACATATCTCTCTGGGTCCCTGCATTGGTGATGTGGGCAATATTTTAAGGGTTTGGGCACCCCTTCGGCCCCAGCCACTAGCTTTTAGTTCTTCAATTGTCCCTTTTTTCTTTCTATCTCCTTCCTGTTTGCTGTCTCACCTCTTTTATCACCTTTTTCTGGCGCTAAATGACCTTGCTGTTGCGGCGCCTAATATCAATCGATCATCCAATCGATCTCTCTGGGTCAAACACTATTGATCTAGCCTTATGTGTGACAGGAAAAAAATGTCTTACTTTCCAAAAATATTGAGGAAAAAAAAATGTCTTACTGTCCAAAAACAATTACGAAAAATATGTCTTACTGTCCAAAAACAATTACGAAAAAAATGTCTTAATGTCCAAAAACAATTACGAAAAAAATGTCAATGTCAGAAAATTAGAACGAAAAAAATGTCTTACTGTCCAAAAATATTGAGGATTCCTCTTGTACTTCCGCTCTCTAATCCTCTGTTGCTGATTATCATCTAAATCCTCTCTCCATTCCTGTATTCCTTCTCATCAGTTTATCTATTTATCACCACCATCATCATTACCATCGTCATCATCATCTTCATCATCATCATCGTCTTCGTCTTCATCTTCATCGTCTTCATCATCATCATTACCATCGTCATCTTCATCGTCTTCGTCTTCGTCTTCGTCTTCATCATCATCATCGTCTTCATCATCATCATCGTCTTCGTCTTCATCTTCGTCTTCATTATCATTATCATCGTCATCATCATCAATTTCTAGGAAGACTTGGTGAATGTAGAGAGAGACATGAACCAAATTACCCACAAGGAAACCCACGTGACCCCCACGAGTAACCCAGGGCCCCAAGGGAACGTGTCCTGTGTTAATAGGGACCCTGTGATGTAGTCAGAAAATTGGAGGTTATAATAGTGAGTCCTTCAAATATTGCCACGAAACACACATACCTATATTAATTATGGGACCCTGTGATGTAGTCAGAAAATTGGAGGTTAGTGAGTCCTTCAAATATTGCCACGAGACACACACACCTATATAAAGGGACCCTGTGATGTAGTCAGAAATTGGAGGTTAGTGAGTCCTTCAAATATTGCCACGAAACACACACACATACACCTATAGGGAAGGTGTTTGTTTCGTGGCATAGTCAGGAGGAATCAGAAGCCTCCAATAGGTTTCATACACGATCACAGAGTCCTTAACTAAAAAAAATAATGGTGGCCTGTTGTCGTTGCTTGGAATAGTATATGGAGGAATGATTATACAGTATAGGGAATCTGTTTTGTTGCAGTGTTAAGTGGACTATGTAATCTCCAACACACATACACACACACACACACACACACACACACACACACACACACCAGAAACTACCCCGTGAATCAGACAGACGGACAGACAGACAAATAGACAGACAGACAGACATCTCTCACTAAATATATCACCAGTCATAACTCTCAATACACATATGGATAATTCATATAAAATAAATTGCTGACTAAGAATGTTGTCACGTTCTCATATATAATTATGATGTTATTGTAGCTGTTTGTATAGTAAATCAAAAGATACGTATGTGTGTGTGTGTGTGGGAGTGTGTTTGTGTGTATGTTATTGTTTTGAATAGTGGGTAGCTGCTTGTAGTAAATTAGGAGATACGTGTGTGTGTGTGTGTTATTGTTTTGAATAATGGGTAGCTGCTTGTAGTAAATTAGAAGATACGTGTGTGTGTGTGTGTGTGTGTGTGTTATTGTTTTGAATAATGAGTCAGTAGCTACTTGTAGTAAATTAGCAGATGGTACTTAACCTATTAATTGGAAAGTTTCTCAGCTAACGAACAGAGGGAAGGAATCTGTCCAATGTTTACACACGTCACCCCAATGTTAGATCATTATTATTGTCCACCATTGGTACCTGATTGTATGAATAAGTAGCTTGTTTTTCCGTAAAGGAGAGATTATTTAGTTGGTAAATATGGAGCAACTGATTCCTCCAAACTATTTCAAGCAACAGGCCATCATTACTTTTATTAATCTGGTCAAGTTTCGTGGCATACTTTGGAGGAATCAGAGACTCTCCTCCAATTCATCAACATCAGAATCTCTCCTTAAATGGCAGGTGTTTGTCTCATTTCCTGGAAAAATATACTTGAGGAATTAGTAAACAAGGGAAGGTCTCATATTATCATTAGACATAATAATAATTTGTTGTCACCCTGAGGACACTAATTATTTATTTATTAATATATTTCTTGATTAATTAAGGGGATGGTATACCCACCTACTCACCAATATACCCACCTACCCACCAACATACCCACCTAACCACCAACATACCCACCTACCCACCAACATACCCACCTACCCACCAACATACCCACCAACATACCCACCCTGCATTATATAACATTTACGAAAGTTAATATAGACACCAATTCTGTCCCAATATAAGGATTTACACAGTATAAATATAGGCCTATATAAATTACGAGAGAGAGAGAGAGAGAGAGAGAGAGAGAGAGAGAGAGAGAGTTACGAGTTACGAGTGAGTGTTTTCGTGTACGTTTCGCTCAGTACTAAATCACTATAGGGTAAGTTCTGCATTGGGAGGTTTTCTTGTTTGTGAATTGGAAGGTCTGTGATTCCTCCAAACTATGCCACGAAACGGATTCATTCATTCATTATTAGTACCATTGATCGTGTCTGTTGTTTCCTTGGTTGTGTTAGGAGGAATGAGTAGTAGCCATCCAATTTACCAACAAGAGCATAATTATCCCCTTACTTACTTAAAAGACAATACAAACTACAAGCTCATGATGCCCCGGGAATACACACACACATACACACACACACCATACACACACCTCCACCACACACACCTACAACACACACACACTTACACCATACACACACCTCCACCACACACACACCTACAACACACTCACACCTCCACCACACACACACCTACACCACACACACACACACACTTACACCACACACACACACACACACACACACACACACACACACACACACACACACACACACACCTACACCACACACACACACTTACACCACACACACACACACCTACACCACACACACACACACCTACACTAAACACACACACACACACACACACCTACACCACACACACACACACACACACACACACACACACACACACACACACACACACACACACACACACACCTACACCACACACACACACCACACACACACACAAACACACACCTACACGACACACACACACCTACACCACACACACACACACCTCCACCACACACACACACCTACACCACACACACACACCTACACCACACACACACACACCTACACACCTACACCACACACACACACACACACACACCTACACCACACACACACACACACACACACACACAAGTTATTCATCAGTAACCATCATCTAGGGTGTTTTAATGTTCAACACGAGCCTTGCACTCATAGTTAATTATACCTTGTGGTCTTTTATCTATTCTGTCAAGGTAATTTTAAAACGGTATCGTATTTTAACAAGATGATAACATAATATACTTCTGGTCCACAGATTCCTCCAAAGTAAGCCTTGAGGAAACAGGGTCAAATTAACAAAAATAATGGTACCTTGTGGCTTGGACCTAACCTCACCTAACCTGTCCTGTTCTAACCTAACCTAACCTTACCTAACTTAACCTAACCTTACCTAACTTAAGCTGACCTAATTCAACCTAACCTGACCTAACTTAACCTCACCTAACCTTACCTAATTCAACCTAACCTAACCTAACCTAATCTAATTCAACCTAACCTAATTAAACCTAACTTGACCTAACTTAACCTGACCTAACCTAACCTGCCCTAACCTAACCTAACCTGACCTAACTTAACCTCACCTAACCTAACCTAATTCAACCTAACCTGACTTAACTTAACCTAACCTAACCTAACCTAATTCAACCTAACCTGACCTAACTTAACCTAACCTAACATAACCTAACCTAACCTTACCTAACTTAACCTCACCTAACCTGACCTAACTTAACCTAACCTAACCTAACCTAACCTAATCTAATTCAACCTAACCTGACCTAACTTAACCTAACCTGACCTAACTTAACCTGACCTAACCTTAGTAAATTTATTAAGGTTGTTAGTTTGTCGTGTGTATGGCATTAATTTTTAGCTTCAGTGATGTGTGTGTGTGTGTGTGTGTGTGTGTTGGATAGTTATTCATTACAAGCCTCAGTTGTGTGTGTGTGTTTTGGATTTTGTGTGTGTGGGTGTGTGTGTGTGTTTTGGTGTGTGTGTGTGTATGTGTTGGATAGTTATTCATTCCAGGCATCAGTTGTGTGTGTGTGTGTTGTGGTTTGTGTGTGTGTGTGTGTGTTTTGGTTTTTGGGTGTGGGGGGGGGGGCAAGGAAGGTTTATGATAAGTAAAGATATCCCTCTCTGCCTACAAATGTGTATGTGTTATTTGTTGGCGTGTGTGTGTATGTGTGTGTACAAGAATGGATCAATAATGTATAATACGTCAAGACAAATAACCAAGCTAGGAACACACACACACACACACACACACACACACACACACACACACACACACACACACACACACACACACACACACACACACACACGGAACAACAACAACCCCCCTCCATTAACAACAACACACACACACACACGGAACAACAACCCCCCCCCCTCCATTATAAAAAAAAAACAACACACACACACACGGAACAACAACAACAACCCCCCCCCTCCATTAACAACAACAACAACACACGGAACAACCCCCCCCCCTCCATTCCTCCATTATCAACCATAACAACAACAACAACACACACACACACACACACACACACACGGAACAACAACCCCCCTCCTCCATTAACAATAACAACACACACGGAACAACAACAACCCCCCCCCTCCATTTCTCCATTATCAACCACAACAACAACAACAACACACACACACACACACGGAACAACAACACACACACACACACACACGGAACAACAACCCCCCTTCTCCATTAACAATAACAACACACACGGAACAACAACAACCCCCCTCCCTCCATTTCTCCATTATCAACCACAACAACAACAACAACACACACACACACACGGAACAACAACACACACACACGGAACAACCCCCCCCCCCCTCCTCCATTATCAACCACAACAACAACAACAACACACACACACACACACATGGAACAACAACACACACACACGGAACAACAACAACCCCCCCCCCTCCTCCATTATCAACAACAACAACAACACACACATACACACATAATGTCCTTCCTTACTTGTCCCTCCTGCAGCTTTCTCGCCTCGTGTCCCCCTTGCATACACAACGAGAGATGTCACCTTGAGTTACCTAAGGACTGCCATGTGATCTTAACCCTCTCGTATACAGTGGATGGCAAAAGTCCTCCTCACTTCACTCAGCACCTCTTGAAAGTTAACATAAAATTGGTTTATTATCATACAGAAAAGTCCTCTTGGTAGCCCCCCCATATCTGTATTTTTTGAAGGGTAACTTATATGCTTTTTTTTTTTTTTTTTTTTTTTTTTTTTAGTATGTATTCAATTTTTTATTATATCTATTACATTTTGTCCTGTAATTACATCATTTTTTCTTGTATCAAATTTATTATTCCTGCATCTATTCTATTTTTTTCCTATTTCAATTTTAGTTTTCCCTGTATTTGTGCTTCATACAGGCTGTGGACACGAGAGGTGCAGTGCTAGAAATGTCCAACCTCAAAGTTCACGTTCTACGCCTCAAACCTGGCGAAGATGTAAGTATTTGATAGTTATATGAATAGTACAGGTGGTTTTTTTTTTTAGTAATAAGGGGAAATTGAGGTGTTAGTGATGGTGGTGGAAGATGTAAGTATGTGATAATCATATGAGTATTACATGAGTTTTTTTAGTTATAAGGGGAAATTGAGGTGTTAGTGATGGTGGTGGTGTAGATGGAAGTATGTGATAGTTATATGAATAGTACAGGTGGGTTTTTAGTAATAAGGGTAAATTGAGGTGTTAGTGATGGTGGTGGAAGATGTACAGTCGTGGTCAATAATAATCATCCATATAGGAGTAACTCACGTAAAATTTTGACTGCTTCCCTCTGTTCCTTAGCTGATAAACTTTCCAATAAATAGCGCAAGTACCATCTTTTAATTTACTACAAGCAGCTATGCACTTCTTAAAACAATAACATCATATATGAACGTGAAAACATTAGCCAGTAAATTGTTTGAGATACCCATATGTGGATGATTATTATTGACCGCGACTGTATGTGATAATCATATGAGTATTACAGGTGGGTTTTAGTTATAAGGGGAAATTGAGGTGTTGTAATGGTGGTGGTGTAGATGGAAGTATGTGATAGTTATATGAATAGTACAGGTGGGTTATATGGGTTATAAGGGGGAATTGAGGTGGTGTTGGTGGTGGTGTAGATATAAGTATGTGATAGTTATATGAGTATTACAGGTGGTTTTTAGGGTAATAGTCAAGCGTTTGTCTATAATCTGCTTTTGACTCGAGGTTTTCAGAATGCAATGTTTTATAGTGTGTTTTGAACGAATTTATTGTTCACAACCGTCGCAAATTAATGTTTTGGGAGATATCCCCCCCCCCGCCGCCTCCCCCAACTCAAATCTCCAAAAACACCTCATTTTCGCCATATTTGAACTAGATTCGTCTGAAAAACACCACGACGCATTAAATAGAATTAGGTAGACCTCACCTGACCTGACCTAACCTAACCTAATCAGGACCGTGGCAAACTCCGAACCCTAACCTTAGCAAAATACGGGGCCTGGATGTAAACATTTGGCGGCCATCTTGAATTGATATTATTATTCTGGAACCGACGGTTCATGTTAATGCATTTGCGACGGAAATACCTAATAAGGAAATGACGTACAGGCGGCAGCATAAATTCGCGTCCATCTCATGTACACTCTCCCAAAAAAGTACCGACATTGCTGGCTAGATCCTGCTGAGAAAAGATGGAAGCTACATGTCTGACTGTACTGTGGGGTTGGTATTCCTGCTGGCAATGAGTTGACTCTCATTTCTGTACTAATGTGAAATCCTCCAGCATACATAATTCATGCATTAGGCAAGTCGTGGAGTAAGAGTTGTGACTTCATTTTTACAGATATACGTTATGTGATTTTAATGATTGATGGTTTGGGGGAGGGGGAATTGACTGAATTATTGAATATAATGAGAATGATAACCCAGAGAATAAAGTTACCAAATCGAATTTTAACCAAAAAGGAATCTTTGAGTAGATTCGCTGTAACTGTAGTATTTTGTCTTAAATATAATGCAGTTATAGCATAGGGTAGGATTAAGTAGGTTTATGATTTTTCTTCCCATAGTTCTAAATAAGGTTTTTTAAAGAAACACAAACAGACATTGCCCTCTCCAGAAAGTGACATGTATATAGAAACATGTGAACAAACCAACACCTCAAAGCTTCACTCGATAATCTCGGGGCCTCAGTATCAGGCCACGACTGACGGCCTCCTGTCCCGAGGTAGAGGTATATATAAAAATAAAGGAAAAATAAAATAAATAAAAAGAAAGATAACATTATATACCATTCGGCAACTACGGTGTGGATTAACTGAGTTTTCAGCATTAGAAAGGGGCAAATCTTACGATAATATTTTAAATTTCTCTAATAGGTAAAGAAATGCGAATATGTTTCGATTTGCATCCACCATAGTTTCTCTGACTCATGAAGCAATACGAATATGCATAATTGGCAACTGATCGGCAGGAATACCACTATCTATAAGGTTTCAAAGCAATGTACCATAATGCCTCGTGTATTGTCGTTTTCGTTCATTCGTTTTAATGCCGATACTTTTTTGGGAGAGTGTACTTAATAATGCTAACATGACTAGATAGTTGCATTCTGAACCAGTTTCTATTCTAACAACATGTGTAATTTACAATATGAGAAGTGTATCTATCATCTCTGTATTTATATTGTGTTACAACATCACTAGAACTCATACATACACAAGTGGAAATAGAGCGAATTTATGCTGCCGACTGTACATGTATTAAGAAGTATATTTGACAAAAAAAACATTAATGGGAGTGATTATGTACAAACGCTTGACTTATACCGTTTTTAGTTTTAAGGGAAAATTGAGGTGTTAGTGATGGTGGTGGTGGTGGTGGTGTTAGATGTAAGTATGTGATAGTCATATGAATTATATAGAAAAGTTTATAAGTTATATTAATTATATTAGTTTATTGTGTTGTTGTTGTTGTTGTTGTTGTTGTTGTTGTTGGTAGTAGTGATGATAACATGACAATATTTACGTGGTGTAGGCTATGCTGGACCAGTAAGTAATTTCATCTGCTTCACTAATATATTTATGCTAATGGTTGGTTGGTAGTCAGAGAGTGGTAGTGGTAGTGGTAGTGATGGTGGTAGTGGTGGTGGTAGTGGTGGTAGTGGTGGTGGTAGTGGTGGTGGTGGTGGTGGTGGTAGTGGTAGTGGTGGTGGTGGTGGTGTTTGTGATGTTGTTGTTGTTGTGATGTTGTTGTGTTGTTGTTGTTGTGTTGTTGTTGTTGTTGTTGGTAGTTCCTCTCCTTGCTTCCTCAGTCTAGGGTTACATATACTGTACTGTACACTCGTAATACATAATTTCTGACCAGAGTGTGAGTAGTAGAAAGCTTCGAATCGCCTGGTATTGTTTATTTCCCCACCCAGTACACCTATAGAGGCTGAGTTAGTTCGAATGCAGGGTGTGTGTGTGTGTGTGTGTGTGGTGCCTGCCGTTCGTCTCCGGTCAGAAATTACGTATCACGACTGTACACCCTCGATCTACAAGGAATATAATAATACTTGAATCCATCACTACATTTTACACTCAGTTACTCATTGAAGGTAACACACCAAATGTTTTCAGGCTTTTGTTATTAATTTTACACTCAGTTACTCATTGAAGATCACACACAAAATGTCCAAGGCTTCTGTTATTCATTTTACACTCGGTCACTCATTGAAGACCACACACCAAATGTTATCCAAGGCTTCTGTTATTCATTTTACACTCGGTTACTCATTGAAGATCACACACCAAATGTTTACCCAGGCTATAGTTACTAATTATCAAACAGACTACATAAGCTATTTACTGAGCCAGTGTTAAAAGTCTATAATTATGTGGTGCTAAATTTAATAATCTTGTAATAAGGGCTTACTGTATGTATAAGTGATTTACTGAACCTGTATTAAAAACATATATGTACTAATTTTAATAATCTTGTATCATGGGCCCACTGTATGTATCGTAAGTGATTTTCTGAGTCTGTGTTAAGGGGGTGCGGGAATAGGGGGACGGGCTTGGGGGGAGGGGGGTTTAGGGGGGTGCGGGAGTAGGGGACAAGCTTGGGGTTTTTTGGGGGGGTGCGGGAGTAGGGGGACAAGCTTGGGGGGTGCGGGAATAGGCGACAGGATTTCTACCCCCCCCAAAGCCTGTCCCCCTATTCCAGCACTCCCAAACCCACCCACCCCCCAAGCCTGTCCCCTACTCCCGCAACCCCCAAAACCCCCCCAGGCCTGTCCCCCTACTCCCGCAACCCCCTAACCCCTCCCCCCCATAAGCCTGTCCCCCTATTCCCGCACCCCCTTAAAAGGATATATTATTATGTGCTAAAGTTAATCATCTTTTATTTGATTTACTGAGGCTGTGTTAAGGGGGTGCGGAAGTAGGGGACAGGGTTGGGGAGGGGGGGGGGGGGTTGGGGGGTGCGGGAATAGGGGGACAGGCTTGGGGTGGGTAGAAAGCCTGTCCCCCTACTCCCGTACCCCCCAAAACCCCCCCAAGCCTGTCCCCCTACTCCCGCACCCCCCAAACCACCCCTCCATGCCTGTCCATCTACTCCCGCACCCCCCTAACCCCCCCCAAGCCCGTCCCCCTATTCCCGCACCCCCTTAAAAGGATATATTATGATGTGCTAAAGTTAATCATCTTTTATTTAATTTACTGAGGCTGTGTTAAAAGGATATATTAATACTCGTATGTGCCATATTTAATCACTTATATGAAGGGAATACTGTACATTTTACCTAACCTGCCTTCTTGTTGTTTACGACTTGGTATTGTGGAATATTCTTTAAACCACAATTAACTTTTTTTCACCATCTGTTATTTATACTGCATGTGTGTGTGTTTTGAGGCCTAGAACCTTATTGGGTGTTTTATGTGTTATTTTGGACCAATGTGTGTGTATACTATTCTACCAAAGTGTGTGTGTGTGTAAATTATCCTACCAAAGTGTGTGTGTGTGTGTAAATTATCCAACCAAAGTGTGTGTGTGTGTGTAAATTATCCTACCAAAGTGTGTGTGTATAAATTATCCTATCAAAGTGTGTGTGTGTATACTGTCCTATTAAAGTGTGTAAATACTACCCTACCAGAGTGTGTGTGTGTGTGTGTGTGTATTATCCTACCAGAGTGTGTGTGTGTGTGTATTATCCTACCAGAGTGTGTGTGTGTGTATTATCCTACCAGAGTGTGTGTGTGTGTGTGTGTGTGTGTGTGTGTGTGTGTACTATTCTGTCATATACATATTATTAGTAGTAATGAAAGTTTGACATTTATTTTATTAGTCATCTATTTAACACTTCAAGTCAACCTCTATGGTACAGTTGGCCACATGAATTCTTAAACAGTCTATATGGAAAGAGAGGTCATTGTTGTGGAAGTACTGCAATGAATGTGTGTGTGTGTGTTTGTGTGTGTGTGTGTGTGTGTGTGTGTGTTTAAGTGTGTGTGTGTTTCTCTGCCTGTGTCCTTAAGTGTGTGTGTGTGTGTTTCTCTGCATGTGTCTTCAAGTGTGTGTGTGTGTGTGTGTTTGATTCTCTGTCTGTGTCTGCCTGTGTCTTTAAGTCTGTGTGTGTGTGTTTGTGTGTGTGTTTATCTGCCTGTGTCTCTGCCTGTGTCTTCAAGTGTGCGTGTGTTTCTCTGTATGTGTCTCTGCCTGTGTCTTTAAGTGTGTGTGTGTGTGTGTGTGTGTTTGATTCTCTGTCTGTGTCTGCCTGTGTCTTTAAGTCTGTGTGTGTGTGTGTGTTTCTCTGTTTGTCTCTGCCTGTGTCTTCAAGTGTGAGTGTGTGTTTCTCTGTATGTGTCTCTGCCTGTGTCTTTAAGTCTCTGTGTGTGTGTCTTTCTCTGTCTGTGTCTTTTCCTGTGTCTTTAAGTCTGTGTGTGTGTGTGTGTGTGTGTGTGTGTAAGTGTGTAATGACCCATCTTGTATATGTGGTGCAGGTGGTACAGAGATTGTGTGTGTTTGTGTGTGTGTGTGTATGCGTAATAGCCAATGTTGTATGCAAGACGTGAAGGAGTGTGTGTGTGTGTGTGTGTGTGTGTGTATATCTATGTATGTCTATGTATGTATAATAACCAATGTTGTATGTATGTTACAGGTGGTATGTTACAGTGTGTATGTGTGTGTATGTATCTATGTATGTCTATGAATGTATGTATCTATGTATGTCTATGTATGTTTCAGGTGGTCGAGAAGTTAGGGCACTACATGACAGAGTGTGTGTATGTATCTATGTATGTATAATAACCAGTGTTGTATGTATGTTTCAGGTGGTCGAGAAGTTATGGCACTACATGACAGAGTGTGTGTATGTATCTATGTATGTATAATAATCAATGTTGTATGTATGTTTCAGGTGGTGGAGAAGTTAAAGCTCTACATGACAGAGAGTGCTCCTCGTGGTGTGTTTGTGATGACTTGTTGTGGTTCTGTCACTTCTGCTACTCTGCGTCTGGCTGCCAACACAGAGGGCGTCACTAACAAGGTAACCCACACTTGTTATTGTTGTTATTATTATTATTATTATTATTATTAGTGTTGATATTATTGTTAGTGTTACTGTTAATAATATTATTAGTGTTACTGTTACTGTTATTATTTTTATTATTATTATTCCTATTATTATTTTTATTATTATTATTCCTATTATTATTTTTATTATTATTATTCCTATTATTATTTTTATTACTATTATTCCTATTATTTTTTTTATTATTATTATTCCTATTATTATTTTTATTATTATTATTCCCATTATTATTATTCCTATTATTATTATTTTTATTTTTATTATTCCTATTATTATTATTATTACTATTATTATTATTATTATTACATGTATGGGGGTGGAAGAGGGAAATAAGGTAGAGGAAAAGGGGATGGTCAGGTTACAAATTAGGTTATAAAATCATATAGAGTAAAAGACAGGTAGATATTGGATAAGACATGCATGAGGTGTGGGTGGGAGAGAGAACGTAGGGAACTTACTAATATATATATAAGGGGGTCTGTCTCAAATAGGGATACAGGTTAGCCAAGGGAAGGAGAAGGAGATGTTGAGGTGGTCACTTAAAGAATGGTGGTGTGGGCGTGAAAGAGAGAAGGAGGAGATGGGAGGTGGATAATAATAGTGTTGTGGGTGTGAAAGAGAGGAGGAGATGAGAGGTGGTTAAGAGATTGTTGTGGTTGTGAAAGGAGAGGAGGAGGAGGAGATGGGAGGTTGCTTAAAGAAATGATGTTGTTGTTAATGAGAAAAATAGGAGAGACAAAGAGGATGGGAAGTAATCTAAAGAGTGATGGGTGACTAAAAGGATGATGTTATGGGGTGACTAAAAGAATGATGTTATGGGGTGGCTAAAAGAATGATGTTATGGGGTGACTAAAAGAATGATGTTATGGGGTGGCTAAAAGAATGATGTTATGGGGTGACTAAAAGAAGGATGTTATGGGGTGACTAAAAGAAGGATGTTATGGGGTGGCTAAAAGAATGATGTTATGGGTTGACTAAAAGAATGAAGTTATGGGATGACTAAAAGAATGATGTTATGGGGTGACTAAAAGAATGATGTTATGGGGTGGCTAAAAGAATGATGTTATGGGGTGGTTAAAAGAATGATGTTATGGGGTGGCTAAAAGAATGATGTTATGGGATGACTAAAAGAATGATGTTATGGGGTGGTTAACAGAATGATGTTATGGGGTGGTTAAAAGAATGATGTTATGGGGTGACTAAAAGAATGATGTTATGGGGTGGTTAACAGAATGATGTTATGGGGTGGTTAAAAGAATGATGTTATGGAGTGGCTAAAAGAATGATGTTATGTTGTGGTCCTCAGGTGGTGAAGTACAGTGGCCACTACGAGGTGTTGTCTCTGTCTGGGACCATTAGTCGTGGGGGCTTTCACTTACACATCTGTCTGGGGGACCACAATGGGGCCACTGTGGGGGGACACGTGATGGGAGACCTGACTGTCTTCACTACCATGGAGGTCGTACTGGGGGAGGCCCTAGACACCATCTTGGACCGTTCACACGACCCCGACACTGGCTTCGACGAACTGACCCTTATTAAAGAACCCCACCCTAACTAAAAGACCACCACTCTCACTAAAGACCATCACCCTCACTAAAGACCACCACCACTCTCACTACAATACCACCACCACTCTCACTACAAGACCACCACCACTCTCACTACAAGACCACCACCACTCAATAAAGACCACCACTCTCACTAAAAGACCTCCACTCTCACTAAAAGACCTCCACCCTCACTAAAGACCTCCACCCTCACTAAAAGACCTCCACCCTCACTAAAAGACCACCACCACTCTCACTACAAGACCACCACCACTCTCACTACAAGACCACCACCACTCTCACTACAAGACCACCCACACTAAAAAGAATGAGAAGAAGAAAGAAGAGGAAGAAGAGGATGAAAGATGTAATTGAAGAAGAAGGAAAAAGAGGAGGAGATAAGATGGAAAATAAAGATGGAAGAAGATGTAAAAGAAGAAGGAGGAGAAAGAGGAAGAGGAGGAGGATGAAAGATGATGTAAAAGAAGAAGGAGAAGAAAGAGGGGGAGGAGGATGAAAGATGAGGTAAAAGAAGAAGGAGAAAGAGGAGGAGGAGGATGAAAGATGATGTAAAAGAAGGAGGAGAAAGAGGAAGAGGAGGAGGATGAAAGATGATGTAAAAGAAGAAGGAGAAAGAGGAGGAGGAGGATGAAAGATGATGTAAAAGAAGAAGGAGGATGAAAGATGATGTAAAAGAAGAAGGAGAAAGAGGGGGGGGGAGGAGGATGAAAGATGATGTAAAAGAAGGAGGAGAAGAAAGAGGAGGAGGAGGATGAAAGATGAGGTAAAAGAAGAAGGAGAAAGAGGAGGAGGAGGATGAAAGATGAGGTAAAAGAAGGAGGAGAAAGAGGAGGAGGAGGAGGATGAAAGATGATGTAAAAGAAAAATAATTAAGATAAATAAATGACTGTTGTGTCGATCAGCGGCAAAATTGTGGATAAGGTTTTAAGAGGAAAGTTTTGTATTGGTAATTCTGGAGCAACTGAATCCTCCAAACTATTCCAAGCAACAGAATACCATTACTTTTGCTATTCTGGTCCTGTTTCTAAGCATACTTTGGAGGAATCAAGGCACTCCAAAGTACCAAAACAGAATTACCCCCTTAAGGACCCTGTGATGTAGTCTGAAAATTGGAGATCAACAAGTCCTTCAAATACAGCCACGAAACACCACCTATATGGAAAGAGCGTGTTTCTTGGTATAGTCAGGAGGAATCAGAAGCCTCCTATTTCCATACACGATCACAGGGCCCTTAAGCATAAGTTATGGATAAATAAACACATTTTTACATATAATATTTACTGTGCTGATAACATTCTGCCAATACTTAATGTTATGCTAAGAATATCTATCGTGTTTTTAACCTAAGAGGTATAGATGGATAATATACTTTTGGAATATTGGAGTGCCTTCATTCCTAAAACGTATGCCAGGAAACAACAGGGCCAAAAGTAGTCTAAATTATGACAAAAACACACAAAAAACACAAAAACACACAACAGGGCCAAAAGTAGTCTACATTATGACACAAACACACAAAAACACACAAAAAACACATACACACAACAGGGCCAAAAGTAGTTTAAATTATGACACAAACACACACAAACACAAAAACACACACACAAAAACACGCACACGGACAAAAAAAAAAAAAAAAAAAAACACACACACACACACACAAAATTTGGAGAACTCTGTAACCTCCATGTAACACAGTTTTTTTACTTCACTATAAATTGGAGTCCAAATTTTGGCACTGTTACGAGAAATGAACAATTAGTTATACATTAATTATAACACTAACAACACCACATATACAAGTCTAGTGACAAACTAAGTAAGGTGTTGTTATTATTGTTGTTGTTGTTGATGTTGTGATAGATTGTATTATTACAGAACTGATCACTAAGTTGTACATCAATATTATTATAACACTGATAACACCACCACATACGAGGCTATAATAAAACACCTCAGTCTAAAAGTCAACCCTCAATGTATCTATGGTGTTCAAGAAGGTAATCAATTATCTACTTATATCTTTCACCTAGACCATAATATTACATCTCAGTTTAAAGGTCAGTCCTCAGTGTATCTATGGTCAGTAAGTTCATCAATCACGTATATATATATACAGTACATACCTTTTATCTAGACCATAACATCACACTTCAATTTAAAGATCAGTCCCCAGTGCATCTATGGTCAGAAAGTCACGTATATATACTGTACATACCTTTTATCTAGACCATAATATCACACTTCAATTTAAAGATCAGTCCCCAGTGTATCTATGGTGTTGAGTACTTGGTCCATGTGGGTGGAGGTGGGCACTGGAGTACAAGTGGTCACCATACGAAAGAAGTTGACGAGGTTTTTACAGGCGAGGGGTTGGTATCCTATCATCATTCTCCCTTCCTTCACCATCCGAGCTTTGATTTCTGGGGCCACCTGTTGATGTAAGAGTTGGTGGTGGTGATGTGAAATTATTGGTTAAAGAACGAGAAAGAAGTGGGGAGGGGAGGGGAGGGGAGGAAGAGAAGGGAGGGGTAAGAGAAGAGGGAGGTAAGAGAAGAGGGAGGTAAGAGAAGAGGGAGGTAAGAGAAGAGGGAGGTAAGAGAAAAGGGGAGGTAAGAGAAAAGGGGAGGAAAGAGAAAAGGGGAGGAAAGAGAAGAGGGAAGGAAAGAGAAGAGGGAAGGAAAGAGAAGAGGGAAGGAAAGAGAAAAGGGGAGGAAAGAGAAGAGGGTAGGAAAGAGAAAAGGGGAGGAAAGAGAAGAGGGAAGGAAAGAGAAGATATAGGAAGAAGAGAAGAGGGAAGGAAAAGGAAAAAAAGAAGGGAGAAAGGAAAATGGAAGGAAGGGAAGAGGGCAGGAAGAGGAAAGTTGTAGACACATGAAAGAGAGACACTTAAAACAGACCCCTTATCAAGCATAGAATAGGATACACACACACGTACGTCTCATCCTATCCATGCTACACACACACATTCACACACACACATCTCATCCTATCCATGCTACACACACACATTCACACACACGTATCCTATCCATGCTACACACACACACACACACACACACAGTCCCATCCTATCAAACTCTCAGTGAAGGACCCATTTCAAGGGAGTAGTACAGTGCTGGTAATTCTGGAGCAACTGATTCCTCGAAACTATTTCAAGCAACAGACCACCATTATTTGTGCTAATATGCTCCTGTTTCCTGGTACACTTTGGAGGAATCAAGACGCTCTATAATGTACGAAAAGTATACTAGTATCCCCTTGACACAGCATATTATTATTATTATTATTTTTTTTTTTTTTTTTTTTTTTTTTTTTTTTTACCTTTGCAATCCTTCCCCACCACTCTGACGTCTCTGGTTGTCCCCTCATGCTGGGTGGGATGTACCAGAAACACACATTGGTACACTCTGGTTGTTGTACGAGACGGAACCCTTCCTTCGATACCACCTGCTCTGCCAAGTACCTGTCAAATCACACACCATAAATAAATAAATAAATAAATAAATAAATATCGTCATTGTTTTTGTTATTCTGTTTGTTTTGATGGACATTTATAAGACCCTGCATGCGATCGTGTATGAGACTTAGTAATTAGTGGTCTCTGATTCCTCCTGGTGTTTCATGGCAGTGATAGAAGGACTCACTAACCTCCAATTTTTTTTTTTTTACTACATCACGGGATCCATAAAAAAAAAAAAAAAAAAATCGTCATTATTTTTGGACATTAAGACGTTTTATCATAATTATTTTTGGATATTAAGACATTTTATCATAATTATTTTTGGACATTGTCATTTTATCATCATTATTTTTGGATATTAGGACATTTTATCATCATTTTGGATATTAATACATTTTATCATCATTATTTTTGGATATTAAGACATTTTATCATAATTATTTTTGGATATTAAGTCATTTTATCATAATTATTTTTGGATATTTTAAGACATTTTTTCGTTATTATTTTTGTTCTTCCTTTGTGGTGGACATTATTTATTTAAGGGGACATTCTCTTGTTGGTGATGAATTGGAAGTCCAGTTATTCCTCCTTCAAACTATGCCACGAAACAAATGACCTTAATTCATGTTACTGTAATGAGGGATCTGTTTCGTGGCATAGTTTGGTGGAATCAGAGACCTTCCAATTATTCACCAACAAAATAATCTCGTCTTAATATTTTCCAAGTACAGTGAATATCCAACAACTGATCATCACATCCATAACACCAAGAAGATAATTTTGATACCCACTAAATTGAGCATTTTTCTGGGAATGGAAATTAGAGATAGGTGAGGTGTGTGTAGTTTTTTTTATGTGTGTGTAAATGTATATGTGTGTGTAGGTGTATATGTGTGTATGTTGAGGTATGTGTAGGTGTATGTGTGTGTATGTTGAGGTGTGTGTAGGTTTATGTGTGTGTATGTTGAGGTGTGTGTAGGTTTTTTTATGTGTGTAAATGTATATGTGTGTGTAGGTGTGTGTGTGTGTATGTTGAGGTGTGTGTATGTTGAGGTGTGTGTAGGTGTATGTGTGTGTATGTTGAGGTGTGTGTAGGTTTTTATGTGTGTGTAAATGTATATGTGTGTGTAGGTGTATGTGTGTGTATGTTGAGGTGTGTGTAGGTTTATATGTGTGTATGTTGAGGTGTGTGTAGATGTTAATGTATGTACTGTAGGTGTAAGGAGGTGTGTACAGTTGCCCAAGAAAAGACTGCAACCAAATTTGCTGGTGTGTGGTAATATCTGGCAACTGCTCCAAAATAAAAATCAATGGATCACTCAGAACCTATAACCTTTGTATGGATGGATGTTATTGGCTTCAGCTAATTACATTCATCCTTATAACTACAGGTTCTGAGTGATCCATTGATAAAATACGAGTGTTTACTTTGGAGCAGCTACCAGACATTGCCACACACCACCAAATTTGGTTGCAGTCTTTTCTTGGGCAACTGTACATGTAAGTAGAAGTGAGTATATGTATGTGAGTGTAAGTAGGTGTAAGTGTGTGTATACAAGTGAGTCAGTGTACAGTATATAGGTGTATAAGTGCATATATATATATATATATAGTCGGTGTATCAACAGACAAAATATACACACATACATACAGTACACACATACATACATACAAGTAGTGTAAACCAACAATATATAACTACAATTATTATTACCTTGACACACACATACATACAGTACACACATACATACATACATGCATAGATACAAGTAGTGTAAACCAACAATAAATAACTACAATTATTATTATTATTACCTTGAGACACACATACATACAGTATAATATATAACTACAATTATTATTACCTTGACGCTTCAAAGGCCAAATCCACTCTAGACCTCAGTTGACCAATACCATGCACCTTGAGATAAAACCACAGCTTGAAGGCATCTACTTTACGACCACACTGAATGCTCTTATCACCAGTATCGTAGCTCGCATCGTAGTACTTGTCCTGTTGGAATAAGTAGGTGGCCCGAGCAGAGTTGCATTCGTGAAGGAGGCCCTGTGAATGTGGGTTTTGGGAGAGATGGTTGGTTGTGGGGCAAGATTATTAGTATTTTTTTCTTTTGTTATTTCACTGGTTATTATATATTTTTCATTATTATTATTGTTGTTGTTGTTATTAGTGTTATTGTTATTATTATTATTGTTCTTGTTATTATTGTTATTATTATTGTTATTGTTATTATTATTATTATTATTTTTTTTTTTTTTTTTTTTTTTTTTTTTTTTTTTTTTGGTGGTTAGAATTGTTATTGATAGTTTCTCATATCGTGATTGTCATAGTTTGAACTTGAATACACATACATATATACAAAACACAAAACACACACACACACATAGAAACCAAGAAAAAACAAAACAACTAAGCACACGCAATATAAAAACACATCAACTCGCACAAAAAAAAAAAAAAAAAAAAAAAAACACACACACACACACACACACACACACACACAAACACACACACACACACCTACCTTATGCCTGGTGAGGAAGGTTGAGCACTGGAGTGAGAGTCCCAACATCTTATGAGGATTCCAGGAGAGGGAGTCAGCCCTGTAAACACACACACACACACACACACACAAATGGACATCAGAAATATTGAAGAACCCCGTGATGTATAATTATGTAGTCAGTAAAATTGGAGGTTAATGAGTCCTTTAAACATTGCCACGAAACACACACACACACACACACACACACACACACTTATATGGAAGGAGCTTGTTTCGTGGCATAGTCAGGAGGAATCAGAAGCCACCAAGTCTCAAACACGATCACAGGGTCCTTTAATTAAGGAGGTAATTCTTTTTTGTTACATTGGAGTGCCTTGATTCCTCCAAAGTATGCTAGGAAACAGGACCAGAAGAGCAAACATAATAGTGTTCTGTTGGTTGGAATAGTTTGGAGGATTCAATTGCTCCAGATTTACCAACACAAAACTACTTCCCCCTTAACAGTGTTGGTAAATCTGGAGCAATTTATTTCCTCCCCACTATTCGAAGCAACAACAGAATACTATCATTTGTGTTCATCTAATCCTGTTTCCTGGCATACTTTGGAGGAATCAAATGAACCCAAAGTATAATAAGGACCCTCTGATCGTGTATGAAACTTGGAGGCTTCTGATTCCTCCTGACTATGCCACGAAACAAACTCTTTCTATATAGATGGTGTTTCGTGGCAATGTTTCAAGGACTCACTCATTTACTTCCAATTTTTTTACTACATCACAGGGTCCCTTAATTAAGCAAGTAGTAGTAATATCAGAAAAATAATCCACAAAGTAATCCACAAAATAATATCAATATAATAATCCACAAAATAATGTCAATATAATAATCCAGAAAAAAAAAATCCACAAATTAATTCACAAAATAATATCAATAAAATATTTTCTCACCTTTCTATGCCTTTGAGAAGAGAGTTGTACTTCTTAGATACGATGACACTCCCTCCCCAGCAAGCCTAGTACACACACACACACACACACACACAGAGAGAGAGAGAGAGAGGCTTAAATTAGTTAACATGTAAAAAGAAGATAAAAGTAGATAAAGAAGATAAAAGAAACAGGGTTATAGTTAAGGGGATAGATAGTATAGTGTTTGTGGTAAATCTGGAGCAACTGAATCCTCCAAACTATTCCAAGCAACAGAACACCATTATTTTTACTCTTCTGGTCCTGTTTCCTAGCATACACTGGAGGAATCAAGGCACACCAATTTGCCAAACGTGTATTATTATTATTATTATTATTATTATTATTATTATCCCCTTTTACTGCAATTTCTATCTTCAAAATTCTTCTATCTAGTTTAGCAGAATATACTTACGAGATAATTATAGATAAATGTAAATTAGAATAAGATGTAAACAATAGAAAGAAGTGTAGGTGTGAGGTATGAGTGGTGAGTGGTGAGTATGAGTGATGAGGTATGTATAACGAGTAGTAGTGAGGTGTGAGTATGAGTGATGAGGTATGTATAATGAGTAGTAGTGAGGTGTGAGTATGAGTGATGAGGTATGTATAATGAGTAGTAGTGAGGTGTGAGTATGAGTGATGAGGTATGTATAATGAGTAGTAGTGTGGTGTGAGTATGAGTGATGAGGTATGTATAATGAGTAGTAGTGAGGTGTGGGTATGAGTGATGAGGTATGTATAATGAGTAGTAGTGAGGTGTGAGTATGAGTGATGAGGTATGTATAATGAGTAGTAGTGAGGTGTGGGTATGAGTGATGAGGTATGTATAACGAGTAGTAGTGAGGTGTGAGTATGAGTGATGAGGTATGTATAATGAGTAGTAGTGAGGTGTGAGTATGAGTGATGAGGTATGTATAATGAGTAGTAGTGAGGTGTGAGTATGAGTGATGAAGTATGAATTATGAGTCATAAGTGATGAGTGAGGACGAGTAAATGATGAATAAAATTAATAACGAGTGGTGAGTGTAAGTGGTGAAAGTGAGGTATGAGGTGTGAGTACTAGTGATGAGGCATGTATAATGAGTAATTAGAGGTGAGTGAGTACGAGTGATGAGATATGAATAATGAGTAATAAGAGACGAGTGAGTACGAGTGATGAGATATGAATAATGAGTAATAAGTGATGAGATATGAATAATGAGTAATAAGTGATGAGGTATGAATAATGAGTAATAAGTGACGAGGTATGAATAATGAGTAATAAGTGACGAGATATGAATAATGAGTAATAAGTGACGAGGTATGAATAATGAGTAATAAGTGACGAGATATGAATAATGAGTAATAAGTGATGAAGTATGAGTAATGAGTAATAAGTGATGAGATATGAATAATGAGTAATAAGTGATGAAGTATGAGTAATGAGTAATAAGTGATGAGATATGAATAATGAGTAATAAGTGATGAGATATGAATAATGAGTAATAAGTGACGAGGTATGAATAAATGAGTAATAAGTGATGAGATATGAATAATGAGTAATAAGTGATGAGATATGAATAATGAGTAATAAGTGATGAAGTATGAGTAATAAGTGATGAAGTATGAGAATGAGTAATAAGTGACGAGGTATGAATAAATGAGTAACAAGTGATGAATGAATACGAGTAAATAACGAGTAACACAATATATTAACCCCAACACTAACATCAACATGTAGCCAGAGTCCTTCCTCACTACACACATCAGCTAACTCCTCCAGGGGGTCGTATGTACCAAGCACTGTGGTACCCGAGGTGGCGTTGACGAAGAAGGGCGTGTGTCCCCTATTCCGTGCCTCCTCCACCGCCTCCTTCAGGGCCTTGGGTAGCATTCGTCCCTGTTCGTCTGAGGGCACGGCTACCACGTTATCCATACCAAGACCTAACCATGCAGCACTCTTACTTACCGAATAGTGACCCTGTAAACAAACACATATAAAAGATAATATATCATAACCAAAACACACATACAAAAAAAAAGAGATATTTATATTATTCATCTTAAGGGGGTGCGGGAGTAGGGGACAGGCTTGGGGGGGGGGGACTGGGGGTGTGTGGGAATAGGGGGACAGGCTTTCTACCCACCCCCCCAAGCCTGTCCCGCTATTCCAGCACCCCCCTAAACCCCCCCCCCCTTAAGCCTGTACCCTATTCCCGCACCACCCCAGAACCCCCCCCCCCAAGCCTGTCCCCCTACTCCCGCACCCCCTTATGGGACCCCGTGATGTGGTCAGAAAATTGGAGGTTAGAGAGTCCTTCAAACAGTGCCACGAAACACCACCTATATTTCGTGGCATAGTCAGGAGGAATCAGAGGCCACCCAGTCACTATAACTATCACACTTAACCTCACTAACTATCACACTAACCTCACTAACTATCAATGACCACACTAAAATTACATATACATCATAAACGATCACAGGGTCCCTTAAATTACCAAGAGAGATACTAAAAGAGATCATTATTCATTTCTATTACTGACCGAGTGGTGACCCTATGACAAGAGACACATGCAAGAGAGATATTTTATTTTATTCATCTTAAATACGGGGCCTTGTTTGACCGACCTGATCTGAAGTAACTGACTGACCTGATCTGATCTCAACTGACTGACTGACCTGATCTGATCTCAACTGACTGACCTGATCTGATCTCAACTGACTGACTGACTGACCTGATCCGACTTACTGACTGACCTGACCTAATCTGAAGTAACTGACTTATTTATTAACTGACCTGATCTGAAGTGACTGACCTGATCTGAAGTAACTGACATATTAATTAACTGACCTGATCTGAAGTAACTGACTTATTAATTAACTGACCTGATCTGAAGTGACTGACCTGATCTGAAGTAACCGACTTATTAATTAACTGACCTGATCTGAAGTGACTGACCTGATCTGAAGTGACCGACTTATTAATTAACTGACCTGATCTGAAATGACTGACCTGATCTGAAGTGACCGACTTATTAATTAACTGACCTGATCTGAAGTGACTGACCTGATCTGAAGTGACCGACTTATTAATTAACTGACCTGATCTGAAGTGAAGGCAACAAGTGGTTTTTGTGCAAATATTCCTTTACGTTTGATGTCTGGTTGGTGAAGGTAACGAGCCAAAACCATACCATACATATTACTTATACTCCCACCTGTAAATACAACAATATACTAATTACTTGGATAGATAAATGACAGATAAATTACAGATAAATGATAATACCATACCCTAAATATAACTTATACTCCCACCTGTAAATAAAACAATATACTAATTACTTGGATAGATAAATGACAGATAAATTACAGATAAATGACAATTCCATACCATACATATAACTTATACTCCCACCTGTAAATAAAAGAATATACACTAATTACTTGGACAGATAAATGACAGATAAATTACAGATAAATGACAATTCCATACCATACATGTTACTTATACTCCCACCTGTAAATACAACAATATACACTAATTACTTGGACAGATAAATGACAAATAAATGACAGATAAATTACAATACCATACCCTAAATATAACTTATACTCCCATCTGTAAATAGCAGAAGACTATACCCTAATTCCTTGGACAGATAAATGACTATAACAGCCAAGATGATTTGTTGTTATTACCAGGGTGTACAGTCGGCAGCAAAAGTCCTGTCACCTCACTTGCTTCACCGAGGCACGCGATGTTCATAGACTCGAAATTATTAGGTGTAGAAAACGTGCGTATTTCTCGAGTCCATAAACAAATTAATAGTGTCTCGGTAAAGTAGATGTGGCGACAGAACTTGTGCACGCTAACAAGTAAAGTCTGGGAAGCGTGAATGGGAACTTCTGCTGGTGCTTGGGTTACTACATGACATATAAATTACAGATAAATGACAGATAAATTATACTCCCACCTGTAAACAGTAATATATAGTAGTTAGTTTGACAGATAAATCATTCTGACACACACACACACACTAACCTGGAGCAAAAATACCGTCCCCTTGTGTAAATCCAAAAAGGTCAAGTAGATATGAGATGACCTTGTGTTCCACCATAATGAAAACCGGGGCGACCTCAAACGTATACCTGAAGAGAGGTCAAATGAGGTCAAATTTTGAGAGGTCATGTAAGAGTCATATGATAAGAGAGGTTGAATGATGATAAGAGAGGTCAAATGATAAGAGAGATCAAATAATAAGAGAGGTTAATTTATGAGGTTAGTAATTAATTACTAACTGGTTTAATTAACTACTAACTGGTTTAATTAGCTACTAACTGGTTTAATTAACTACTAACTGGTTTAATTAACTACTAACTGGTTTAATTAACTACCAACTGGTTTAATTAACTACCAACTGGTTTAATTAACTACCAACTGGTTTAATTAACTACCAACTGGTTTAATTAACTACCAACTGGTTTAATTAACTACCAACTGGTTTAATTAACTACCAACTGGTCTAATTAACTACTAACTGGTCTAATTAACTACTAACTGGTCTAATTAACTACTAACTGGATTAATTAACTACTAACTGGATTAATTAACTACTAACTGGATTAATTAACTACTAACTGGTTTAATTAACTACTAACTGGTTTAATTAACTACTAACTGGATTAATTAACTACTAACTGGTCTAATTAACTATCAAACTAACTGGTTTGTGTTGAGTGCCTCTGTAATCCATGCCCCAGTCAATGCCACCTCATCAATACCACCATACAGTTGGTTGTAAAAGTGTGGGTGTTGAGTTTTGACACTGTAGTCCAATACTTGTCTCAGTATTAACTTGGCTTCCTGTACACTGCTCTCATCATTACACACACTCAGGTCCAGTACTTCCTGTTGACATACATAATATATACAATTATACATATATTATAATACAGTGAATACATTAGCGACACACATACATAATCAATACAGTGATAATATTTGCTAGGTACACACACACACACACACACACACACATATATAATACGGTGAAAACATCTCCTAACGACACTCACACACATACATACAATACAGTGAAAACAATAGCTAAGAAGCACACACACACACACAATACAGTAAAAACATCTCCTTTGCATTACCTGCTGCACACACACACACAAACACACACACACACACACACAATACAGTGAAAACATCATCTTTGCATTACCTGCTGCACACACACACACACACACACACACACACATAATACAGTGAAAACATTAGCTAAGCATACACCTTCCAGTTAACCACCAATAACATAACACAACCAAAATACCCACCTGTAATTCTTGTGGCTGTTTAAACTGGACCACCTTCGCTTTGGTATCCATTCCAGTGACCAGTTTCTCCTTCAGCACCAACTCTAGTACCTCCTTCAGTAGTTCCCCGTCCTTCATGTCACTCACGGCAATACTGTTACTATTGTTACTGTTGTTACTGTTACCGTGTGAGGTGCCGTTAACAGCGACAGTGGTGGTGTTATCATTTGACATGTCTTTGGTAACGTGTTGCCTGTTGACATGTACTGATGGTAACATTGTGGTGGTCAGCAGTATATGTGACTGGCTGGCTGGTTGGCTGACTGAATGGCTGACTGGCTGGCTGGCTGGATAGCTGGCTGGTTGGCTGACTGGTTGGCTGGCTGGATGGCTGACTGGTTGGCTGGCTGGATGGCTGGTTGGTTGGAAGGTTACAATGATTCTTTCCTTATGATTGGCTGTTAGGGATAGAAGAGGTATAGGTATGAACACCAGATCTTAATGGGTTATTACACGGGCTGTTTTGGTGCAACAAGTGCTGAGAACATAACATCATGCTGTGTAGGCCGCACTTGTGCTTCTTGAGTCTAATAATAGCTCTGTTAGTCATCACCTGCTGTCAACACCATGTGCTCCCGGAAATGTGGTGAATAATATATGCCCATTTGTTATTCAGTGGAATATTAATTAAATCAGATATCTTGTACAAGATTATATATATATATATATATATATATATATATATATATATATATATATATATATATATATATATATATATATATATATAGTTACACTTCCCAACTTTACACTCTTATGTAGACAGAAAGGTTGAATGAAATGTTTAGTAAAAAGGCTTCAGTATATTTACTTTCATCCAAAATTCCCGGCTCATCGAGATTCTTCCTAAAACCCATTAACAACACAACACGTACACTAATACAACAACTGTGATGCAAGAGGAGCTCCAGAAAATCAAAAGTACCACAGAAAACGGATACTGAACAGCACAAACTTAAACATTATTAGAGGTGGTTTTTTCAATGGACAATCTGTGGGAAATAAGACAATGGATATTTGCGATCTAATCAACAATGATAATTTTTATATCAAGGCGTTGGCAGAGACATGGCTGAGTAGTTATGACAAAGCTAAGATTCGAGAAATGACACCTGTGACGCATACCTTCATACAAGTACCGAGGCAAGGCAAGAGAGGTGGTGGAGTGCCACTATTTGTATCTAATATTTTTAAGAAAGTAAAATTGGATAAGGTGGAGTCATGGATTAGTTTCGAGCATATGCAGGTCAGTTGTGAGATGGGTGGACGGAAATTTCTTTTCATAGTGGTGTATAGGCCACCAGGTGCTAACGCTGTTACATTTCTTGCTGAGTTTAGACTATATCTTGAGACGGTGGATTCAGTAAGCAGAAATATATTCATATTGGGTGACTTCAATCTGTGGGTGGATGATACTGATAACCATCATGCTGTTGAATTCATAGAGATGATGAATGGTTTTGACTTTGTAAATAAAGTGACTAAGGCCACGTCCAGTACGGTAAGGGACATATGCTGGATCTGTATCTTTGTGATGCACGGCACGATCTCCTACAAAATGTTGATGTGGATGAAGTATGCAGCATATCTCCAATTCACAAGTTAGTTCGATTTGAAATTCCCTTTGAGAAAGAGAGGGCACAAAGAAAATGGATCAATTTCAGAGTTAACAAATATTTCGATCCCGAGACACTAATTGACAGTGCGATACGAAGGTTGGAAACAGAGATGCAAAACAGCTGTGAACATGATATGACGGAGGCGGGAAAGTGTGTGCGATGTGTATCGATTTTGTATAATGGTGTTTTTAAAGAGGAATATGAGGCAATGTGTCCTGTAATTAAAAAGGAAATAATTGTGAAAGATCATGCACCATGGTTTAATGGGGAGATATCACGAGCTAAGGCAGAGAAGAAGAAAAAAGAAAGAGCTTGGCGTAGACTACACACTGATATTGCTAGAAGAGATTATCAACACGCAAAGAGAGAAGAAAACAGACTCATAGTACGGAGAAAGAGGCAATATTACTCTAGTAAAGTCAAGGAGGCCAGGTCAGATATGAATAAACTATATCTCATACTCAATAATTTAACTGGTAATAAAAAGAAGCCAAGGTTGCCTGAAGGATATCCTGATGAAGTACTTGCAAACATATTCTTAGATTTCTTTGACAATAAAATAGCAACTATAGTGGAAAGCTTTCCAGGAAGTGGTTTGAATGTGATGCATAGACATACTCAAATGTCTGAGAGCAAATTACTTTGCTTTCAAAACATCGGTATGGCCAAGATGAAAGAAATTGTACAACGAGTGAAATTAACTCATTGTGATAATGATCCGTTACCTGTATCGGATGTTATAACGAGTCGAAATGTAGATGACGTTTTTAAAGTGTTCCTGCAAATTATTAACCTAAGTTTTGATAACAATGTTTTTCTGGAGAGTGAGAAATTGGCTATTATCAAGCCTATTGTAAAAGGTAATCTTGATCCTCAGAGTCTGAGTTCATATAGATCAGTATCAAATCTGACCTTTTTATCGAAAGTGATTGAAAATGTAATTTTAGATCAGTTATGGCATTACTTGAATGATGTGAAGGTTATAATATTTATATCTGATAGTCAGTCTGCATATAGGCAGCTATACTCAACTGAGACTGTACTATGTACTGAAGTAAATGACCTGATAGTGTTGATGGACGAAGGAAAGTGTAGTTTTCTTATTATGCTTGATTTGAGTGTTACATTTGACACAGTAGTACATAGTATACTCCTAGATTATTTAAAGTCTATAGGTGTTGAGGGGAATGCACTGGTCTATCTGGAAAGTTATTTAAAAGATAGAACATATTGTGTACAGGTTGGGAAATCTTTTTCAAGAAATAAACCCCTGCGAAGAGTCGTCCCTCAGGGGAGTGTATTGGGTTCTATTCTCTTCTGTATCTACACTATCAAACTATCACATATACTAGAGAAACATGGTGCCAACTTCAAACTATTTGCTGATGATACACAGTTTTATATATCTATAAATAATGTGGTGGATGCAGAGGTGAATTTGAGTGTTATTATGTCCGATATTAAAGATTGGATGGATTTGAAACAACTCGAGCTAAATCCAAGTAAAACTGAGTGTTTGGTCGTTGGAAAGAAGACCAATCTTAGAAGATTGGACATCTCAAGCTTACGAGTGCATGGTAGTACGCTGGATGTAAGAAACAAAGTGAAAGATTTAAGAGTGCTGCTAAACGAAAATCTCTCTTTCGAAGCACAAATTAATCAAGTGGTGAAAGTTTCTGGTTATCACCTGAGGAACATTGCTTTTGTTAGAAAATATTTAGATCAGGATACCGTGAAGATGCTTCTTCATAACTATGTCATAAGCAGACTGGATTACTGCAATTCCCTATATTATGGTTTGCCAGACTATCGGTTAAGAAAATTGCAAAACGTAATGAACAGAGCAGCAAGATTAATTAAAGGTCTTCCATCTGGTGAGAGGATAACTCCAGCACTCATTGACTTATATTGGTTACCAATAAAGGCGAGGATTGTTTACAAGATATGTCTTCTAACATTCCCAGCATTAAAATTAGGAAAACCGGAGTACTTGATGAATCTTTTAAGAGGTTTTCAATTAAATTCCTCAATGGAACTCAGGCATAGTGATGAGCAATACAGGTTAAATGAGCCAAGGAGTAATCTGACAATGGGTTTCAGAGTGTTTGAAAGGTGTGCACCAAGGCTCTTTAATGGATTGCCATTAAATGTCCGGAGTAGTGAAAATTGCACGACTTTTAAGAAAAGACTGAAAACACATCTGTTCGCTGAGTGTTACGACACGGATGATATGAGTATTACAAGTGATTATAGTGTTTAGTAATATTGAGAGAGGCCCTGCGGAGCACCATCTGCTGGTGGAGCGGGGCATAGAATATCCAACAACAAGTAACAAGTTGGGCCTCAAACCTCACTGAGACTCATCTCAACACCCTACAGACCATACAAAACAGAGCCCTAAGAACAATCACAGGCTGCACAGCTACCACACCCACAGACCACTTACACCATGAAACCAAAATCCTCAAGATTAAGGACCACCTTGACATGAGAAGCACACAAACATTTGCCGCAGCCTCCAAAAATCTACACCACCCACTACACTACATGGCAAAACACCCAGAGATGCCAAGAAACATCAAAACAACCCCCAGTACACGATACCATACACAAATACTATCATCTCTTACACCCTGCCCACCCCAAACCAGCCTCCAAAAACACATCCACACCCAAATCACCCACCAATCCATCAAAAAACTTAAAAACAACACCCTGCTGCATGCACGACCCCCTGACATCCACCCATCAGAATCCTCCCTCCCCCGCGAAGACAGAGTCCACCTGGCCAGGTTGAGAAGCGGCCACCATCCGGCTCTTCTGACATATCAAAAGAAACTAGATAGAGCCATCACAGATACCTGCCCAGGATGCAACACAGCACCCCACTCTATTAAACACATTATGGAAGACTGCAACGAACACAACGACACTCGCCAACAACACAAGATACACTCACTGAGGGCACTGTGGGAAAGCCCGGTTCAAGCCATAGCCTTCCTCAAGAGCTCGGGGCTGTTCGGCCAGACAGCTTGAGGAACTTCAACAACAACAACAACAAGTAACAAGTAAGTAACAAGTATGAGTAACACAAATGAAGAAATATTATTATATTAATAGTCGTTATCTGATTCGTAATTATAAAACATCTGTGTTGGGAGTCAACTAACAGTTGTATTGACAGTAAATAGATCTGAGGTTTTATTTTTATGAATTCTTACTGGCAGAGGTAAATAGAAATAATTATGAGATAATAATTATATTATTTTGAAACGGTTTTCAATGATAGATAAACGCATACGGTATATAACAACAAATAATATGGAACCTCATGACTTTATACCAAACCTGATAATGTGTGTGTGTGTAGGCTACAGAGAGAGAGAGAGAGAGAGAAAGAGAGAGACGAGTTACAAGGAGTTACAAGGAAAAGAAGTACCCTAGGGGACCTTACGATCCATACAAAGAGGGTACCTGTGGGTTTAGTTGCGCAAGTAGGCGACCGTCCTCGAATGTGTCATGTGAAACCATCAAGGAACACTCGCACAACGGCTTAAACACCTAGACGGTGGTTTAAGGCTTTGTCTAATCTGGACTTGAACTGATCCACAGAGTTGCTGTTGACTACATCAGCAGGAAGCGCGTTCCAAGTACCGCAGATGCTGTATGTAAAGAATTTACCACACAGATCACGGTTGTATCGCTTCAGTTCAAGTTTGTAGCCATGATTCCTGGTTGTGCCCTCACTGAGTTGGAAAATGTCCCTGTAGTCTACATTGTCAAAGCCTCGTAGTATCTTAAACACTTCGATAAGCTGACCACGCAGTCTCTGGGTTTCCAAAGAGAACAGGTCGAGTTCTACCAACCGATCTTTATAGCTCTTGTGTCTAAGAGAGGGTATAAGTTTGGTTGCCCTGGCTTGCACTCGAGAAGCTAGAGCAGGTTGCTTGTAGTCTGTAATGAGAAATGAAGTAAACTATGCTTGGTCACGTCAGCCTTGGTGTCCAAAGTGTGTAGTCAGGTGTCTTGCTTGTTGGATTTCTTGGCTATCGACCAGAGGCATATAGCCAAAGATCATTAAGCCATTGGATCCATTTTATTATATCAATCTATATAAGGTCATAAAGTTTTGTCTCCCTCAGAAAACTCAGCAGTTTGTTTATAATATTCTTATCATCAGATAGAATATTTTCGATGGTGAAAGCAAGATTTTTACGTTGGAAATATTGTTTAAATTTAGTTCTTTGGTTTACATAATCATTACAAAAAATTAATAAATGACTAACAGACATTACTGTTGTGCATGCTGGGCACATGGGGGGAAAATTTCTATTGACATAGGGTTCGAGATGTGTTAGCCATGTGGCGTTGACCCTAAGACGGGCCAACACCACCTCGTCCCTTCGACTACGCCATGATGACGTAGCCCAGGGTTCGATAAGTGTTCTTACTTTATATCTGATGTCTAATCTGGTCCACTGCCTTTGCCACAGGAGATGAATTCGAGATTTAATGAGTGAAACAAAACACCTGAGATCCGTACGGACTATGCTAAGGTCCAGATCAACAGTTGACCCGGCTAGTATATCAGCCTGTTCATTGCCATAGATACCATAATGTGAAGGTACCCATATTAGCTTGATTGATTTATTGGCACAAAACAGCTTACTAATGATATTACCCTGTATTTCGTTGTTAGTTGTATTTAAGGATTTAATAGCTTGAAGTGAACTTAATGAATCTGTAAAAATAACTATCCTATCGTGGGTCGTCGATAGGGCAAAATCCAAAGCTTTATTAATAGCAAAAAGTTCAGCAAGAAAAATAGATGTATGAATCGGCAGTCTGAATCTTAACTGACATTCAGTCGACCATACACCTGCACCCACACATTCATCCGTCTTGGAACCGTCGGTATACAGATGGAAATATGAAAGATGTTGAACAATTATCTCACGAAACCTCTGGTGTACCTCCACCTCCGGCACCCGGGATTTAACCCCTGGCAGCCAGGAATCCACAATAGTGAAGGGGGGTGTTACCCAGGGTGCAATATTTACTAAAACCAGGGAATCGATTGTTGATAATTCTATACCGACACACTCTACGAGGTCGTGGAGTCTTGCTCTGAGGGACCTCACGCCAGTGCCCTCCGGGGCCGTGCGACGCCCAGGCGGATAACTCGGCCCTTCCGGGGGCCTATCGCCATGGCCCCCCGGCTGCAAATGCCTCACCAAAGCATTACCGGGAGGATGACTCGGCTCCCCGGGTACCTGAACTTGGGGCCTGGTCCCCATTGGCCTCACGCCAGTGCCCCCTGGGGCGCAGGGGTTCCCGGACGGACGACTCGGTCCCTCTGCCAGGGGCCTAGCGCCATGGCCCCCCGGGTGCTGTTGCCGTAGCAAGGCATTCCCGGGAAGATGACTCGGCACCCTGGATTTCTTAGCACAGTATACTAATAGTAGTTGATCTCGTCTCAATCGGAGGGGAGGCACTTGTGACTCCACCTCTAGACGCTCGATTCGAGTGCAACGTAGGGCTCCAAGACACACACGCAAACACGCATTCTGCACAACATCCAAACCTTTCAACACAGACTCAGATGCCGAACCATACACTATTGACCCATAATCTACTCTAGATCTAATCAGGGATTTATATAGCATTAGCAATGACTTCCTATCTGCTCCCCATTGAGTACCAGAAATGCACTTCAGCAAATTGAGTGCTTTTAAACATTTAATTTTTAACTGACTGACATGGACTCGCCATGTCAGTCGACTGTCAAAATGCAGTCCAAGAAATTTAGTCGAATTTTGAATAGGTAGGGGGTTGACACCCATAGTCAGCCTGACGTCTGGCTTCTTCCTATGAGTGAAAATAACCCCTACACTCTTTCTTACTGAAAACTTAAAACCCCACTGGAGGCCCCAATTGTGAATCAAATCCAGTGCCAATTGGATCCGAGTTGCCGAAAACTCTGCATTACAGCTGGAGTGCCATATCGCACAGTCGTCGGCGTACAGTGAGTATTTAAGATTTCGAGGAGGAGCTGGTAGAATGTCATTGATCATACATAGAAATAAGGTCGGAGACAGAACACTCCCCTGGGGCACCCCATTTGCCTGGACAAATATGTCCGAGAAAGTGACTGTGTCCGAAAAAAGCTTGACAGAGAAAGTTCTGTCAGAAATGAAGTTCTTAACAAAAAAGGGCAGGTTACCGCGTAATCCCATCGCATATAGTTTCCTGAGGAGGCCATGTCGCCAAGTCATGTCGTAGGCTTTTTCAATATCTAAAAATACTGCAATCAAAAATTGTTTTTTGGCAAATGCCTCTTGAATTTGAACTTCCAGGTTTACTAGCTGATCGAGCGTCTGGCGACCTTTACGGAAGCCACACTGCTCGTCAACCAGCAAATTCCTGGAATTTAAAAAATGCAATAGCCTACGATTAACAATTCGTTCCATGACCTTGCATAAGCAACTTGTGAGCGCAATAGGGCGATACGATGAAGTCGATCTGGGGTCCCCCCCTCCTTTCGGTATGGGAATGACATGTGCAAAGTGCCACGAGTTTGGAAAGGTGTGACCCCTCCAAATCTCGTTAAACACTTGCAACATCTTGACCATGGAATCATGATCAAGATGCTTTATCATCTCATACCGAATCTCATCGGGTCCTGGGGATGTCCCACTACAGGCTCCTAGGGCTTGGACAAGCTCTTGCATTGTTAGATCACTGTTGTAATCTAATTCATCTCCTGTGGCAAAGTCAATATGCTGCAGCTCTGATGCTTCCTTGATGGGCAGGAAAGCTGGATGGTAATTTTCAGAGCTGCTAACAAAAGAGAACTGCCTGGCGAGGGCGTTAGCAATGTCTCTAGGTTCGTCATAATTGATGTTATTAAAAGTGATGTTGGTAATTTTATTAGATATTTTTTTCTTATTTAATTTTCTTACAGTGGACCAGACTTGGGAAATAGATGTTTCACTGTTGATACTAGAGACAAAGCATCGCCAGGAGTCTCGTTTGGCTTGTCTGATGGTTCGACGAGCCCTAGCTCTCGCAAGTTTATACTTGCGAAAGTTCTCATCACTAATGCGATTTTTGAAAAGCCTGTAGGCTCTATTCCTCTCACACAGTACCCTGCGGCAATCTGGCGTCCACCATGGAACTCTATGCTTTGCGCTATCTACCGAAGTCTTAGGAATTGTTGCCATTGCGGCTTTGAGGATATTATCTTGAATATTATTTACTTTATCATCAATGGTTTCTCCAACAATTTCAATATTGACACCCTTTGTGAAGGACACCCAGTCTGCTTTTTTTACGTTAAATTTAGGTGCTGAAGGCTTTTTAATAGTGTCGCTTTTAAATTTAATCACAATAGGAAAATGGTCACTTCCCAATGAGTCATCAATGGGTAGCCACTGGCAAGAGGCTGCAATTGATGGGGAGACCAGAGATAGGTCAAGAACGCTAAAATTACCAGTATTATCATCAACTCTCGTCGGACTACCGTCGTTCAGAAGAACCAAATTGGAATCACTGATTAGCCTAGCCATCTGTTCCCCCTTTCTGTCATCCTGCAGGGAACCCCATAACGTATGATGAGCATTAAAATCACCTACAATTAATTTTCTACAGGGCAGACTGTCCTGTAGATCAAAAACATCATCATAAGTTACTGTATCAGGAGGACAGTAGACAGAACAGATAGTCAGGTAGGTGCCACCGAATTTTACTCTGCAAGCGACACTTTCCAGAGGAAAATTACAGGGCACATCAGTGAAAGGGAGGTTATGGCGGATGTAGATTGCCACTCCACCTCCACCCCTCCCCCCACGGTCCCTCCTAATTAACTTGTAGTTCCGAAGCTGAACAACCTCGTCTTCGACTTGGTCGTTCAGATGAGTTTCCTGAAGGGCAATAATATCGGCAGCGTAAGAACAAGCCAAAAGTTTAAGTTCGTTTAATCTAGCTCTAAGACTTCGACAGTTCCATTGGAGTATGGTTAGCGCGAAGATTATCGCTGTTTATGGGGTTTCTTGGAGCCTTGTTCGTCTGGCCGAACCTTTTTGTGCTGGGAGGGAAGACCCTCTTCCTCCCCTGCACTTCCCGGGGACCTCCCGCGGGCAGGTTTCGCGACGGTAGTCTCCATCGCCTGTTCCTCTCCACGAGGTACAGAGCCAGTCCTCGAACGGCTCGTCTCGCGACGAACCGGACGACTCCCGGATGTAGGCTTCATGGGAGTCACCTGAGCGAGAACATGAGATTTTGAAGCTGATACGGTATCATCAGCTTTGTGGTGCTTCTTTTGCTGGGTTGATTCAACAACTTCTAATTTCTTTGTCAAACTTTCTACTAGCAACGTTAATTTGTTTACAGTATCCTTCAAGTCTTTAATTTCATTATCTTTAGCTTGGATAGCCACGTTAACATTTGTTGTAGTTACAGGAGCAGTGGTGCCAGTTATAGCTGCAGCATAGGAAACTGTGGGAGTTTGGTTAACCCCCTCCACCTTCCTCTTTGCCTCACCATAACTAACATCATGAGCCCTCATGTATGCCATTGCTTCAGTCTCCACTTTAAGGCTCCTGCAGTCACCTGCACTTGCCTGGTGGGGGCCGCCACAATTAGCACACCTGAAGACTGTCTCTGAACACAACTCAGTCTCGTGTCTACCTGCACATTTACCACAAGTGAATGAATCTTTATTAAAGCACCTCAATGCTGTGTGTCCGAATTTCTGGCAACGGAAACAACGCATCGGTTTCTGAATGTATGGTCTAACGTGAACAATTTCATATCCAATCTTTACCGTTTCCGGAATCTGTGCTGAAGCAAAAGTCAGGAAACACAAGCCAAATTTCTCTCTCTTGTTCTCTCTCATCCTGGTCATACTTTGTACATCAACAACGCCTTGGTCCTTCATTCCTTCCAAAATTTCAGCCTCATCCAGAGCGGCCAAATCCCTATGGAAAATGACGCCCTTACAGGTATTCGGCCCCACTGGAATGGTGGCTTTCACCTTAAAGTTATGAATTTGCGTCAGTTTAAGGAGATCCTTAACCTGGGATGCCTGCAGTACTTTTACCAGGATACTACCATCACGCAACTTGTTAGCAGCAGCAAGACTGCCACCCACTTGACCATCAAGGACCTTTTTGACGATAAAGGGGTTAAAGTTTTTGAGAGACTGACCCTCATCTACACATCTAATATTTACATAACGAGCATTCATTGGAGGAATTTTAACATCAGTTTGTCGTTGTCTGTCTGCCGTAGGGGTTCCATTATTGTCAGCCATTGTCCTAGTTTGGTCCTTGGTCGTTAACCTCCCTCCTTGAGGAGGAGGGAGGCTAGTCGGGGAGTCATCCATCCGGGGCATCGGACTACGTCCGACCCCTCTCCTCGCACACTCACCTACCTCCCTGAACTATTGTATCAACCCCCAAAAATGGACAATAATTTAGGGAATAAAAGTTACCTTTACTCGCCCCCCCCTAGTGGTAGCCTGGCGGCGTTCTCCAGTACCAGCTAGGGGATCGGAGTTTGTGCGGAAGGAACTTCCCCACCACCGAACCTGCCTAATGCGAGGGGTGGTGTAGTTAGAACCCACCTCCCAAGCGAATACCGTTGCTCAGCCAAGAGACAACCGTAGGCCCAGGAGGTCGCACGGAAAATATAGAAGAAAAAGTAGTTTAAGAAAAAGAGGTGCCCAAATGACGCACCAGACTACTGGGCCCCCCTACCACAGGGTTTCCCCTGAGGCAGTGAGTGCTGCGGGTCTGGTGTGGGGAACAACTAACTACTAGCTACCATATACTACTGGTTGTCCTCCAGCAAAAAACAAATCACTGAAGGTGTACACAGCAGTGCAGCAAAACGCTGCAAATTTACTTTACAATATTACTTTACCAAGGCAAAGAAACAACAGAGTACTGCCGGTAAGAGGCCTCGGTACACCAAGGTAACTCCACGAACAATACTGGTGTCTGTTGTTGCTGTGCACAGAGAGGACGAGGTCTTGACTGAACAAAGTCTGGACGCATGTGAGTCAGGTGTGTCTACAAAAATGAATATATGTCCTCTGCACCACCACCCCTCCTTCCACCCACCAAGCCGTCTGTCCCTCCCCTCCCCCACTTTCCCTTTCTCAGACCCGAATACGGAAAATAAAGCTTTGCCGATTCGAAATATTGTCTTATACAGGGTGATTCAAAACTACATTTACAAAATGACAGGGTAAAGTCCTGACATGATGTTAAACATATTTCTATATGTAATTTTCAAAAATTTAAAAAGTTAATGACAGACATGAAAGCCAAATCCATTACCGTGGGCGAATGATCGAACACTTCTAAAATTAACTCCTCCCCCTCACTGCACCCCGTGTTCTCTCTCGGGTAGACGAGGGAACTTAATACAACGTATGAAGCAATAAACCCTTATCGATCACGGGTATTGTTTTGTGGTCGAGTTACACTTACCGAGTGATACGTGTAGATGCCAGGGCGGTACTACTAACTTATCTGATATTACAAGAAACACGAAACCTTGGGATCGATTAAAAGCCAACGGATCTCATTGAATCCCATGATCGATAAGGGTTTCATTGCTTCATACGTTTTAAAACTTGCCTCGTCCACTTAAGAGAGAGCAGGGGATGAGGTGGGGGTAGGTGTTATTTT
>JAWQEG010002282.1:112500-118814 GCA_033782935.1 Petrolisthes cinctipes
TACACACACACATACACACACACCATTCATGTTTCACACACACACCTTTCAATTTACACACACACACCTTTCATTTTACACACACACACACACACCATTTATGTTACACACACACACACACACACACACCATTCATGTTACACACACACATACACACACACACCATTTATGTTACACACACACACACCATTCATGTTACACACACACATACACACACACCATTTATGTTACACACACACATACACACCATTTATGTTACACACACACATACACACCACTTTCATATTACACACACACACACACACACACACACACACACACACACACACACACACACACACACACACACACACACAGCTATTTCAAAACGAATACTAGCCTAATTTTCTTTCTCGTTACAGGATGGTTTCAAAGTAACTCATAAATACAGACGTGTACCGTAAATAACTCACCTTCTGATCTGTTAATTAAAACCTAACATGACTCAGTGCTTTGTGACAATCTAATCTTATGAGGGCAATAATAGTAGTGTGTGTTGGTGGTAAGTCGGGTCCAATTGATTCCTCCAAGTTATTCCAGGCAACAGTCTATCATTATTTTCGCTAATCTGGTCCTGTTTCTTGGCATGCTTTGGAGGAATCAAGACACACTATACTATCTCCTTAACTCACGATTTATTGTGGAATCTCCATATAAATTGCACAGTTGAGGAAACATAAAACAGATACACTTGAAATGGGACCCCTCATTGAACATAGGGTAGGATGAGACGTTGTGAGTGTGTGTGTGTATGTGTGTGTGTGTAAAATTAAAATGGTATGTGTGTGTGTGTGTGTGTGTGTGTGTGTGTTTGTGTGTGTGTGTGTAACATGAAAGTGATATGTGTGTGTGTGTGTGTGTGTGTAACATGAAAGTGATATGTGTGTGTGTGTGTGTGTGTGTGTAATATGAAAATGGTGTGTGTGTGTATGTGTGTCTGTGTAACATTTAAATGGTATGTGTATGTATGTGTGTGTGTGTGTAACATGAAAGTGGTATATGTATGTATGTATGTGTGTGTGTGTTTAGAAGCGACGTTGTAGGCTAATAAAGTGTAAGTTTCATATGTCTAACACTGGAGTACCTAAATCCGACCACACTTGGTAATATTGCTTCAGGGCAAGGGGGAATTTATGACGTCATGTTGTGTATTGATCAACGTGTGTGTGTGTGTGTGTGTGTGTGTGTGAGTGACATAAAAGTGGAGTGTGTGTGTGTTTGTGTGTGAGTGACATAAAAGTGGAGTGTGTGTGTATTTGTGTGTGAGTGACATAAAAGTGGTGTGTGTGTGTGAGTGACATAAAAGTGGAGTGTGTGTGTGTGTGTGAGTGACATAAAAGTGGAGTGTGTGTGTGTGTGAGTGACATAAAAGTGGAGTGTGTGTGTGTGTGTGTGTGTGAGTGACATAAAAGTGGAGTGTGTGTGTGAGTGACATAAAAGTGGAGTGTGTGTGTGTGTGTGTGTGTGTGTGTGTGTGTGTGTGTGTGTGTGTGTGTGTGACATAAAAGTGGTGTGTGTGTGTGAGTGACATAAAAGTGGAGTGTGTGTGTGTGTGTGTGTGTGTGAGTGACATAAAAGTGGAGTGTGTGTGTGTGTGTGTGAGTGACATAAAAGTGGAGTGTGTGTGTGTGTGTGTGTGTGTGTGTGTGTGTGTGATATAAAAGTGGAGTGTGTGTGTGTGTGTGTGAGTGACATAAAAGTGGAGTGTGTGTGTGTGAGTGTAACATGAAAGTGCTATATATATGTGTGTGTAACATTCGTATTCGACCCACGTGCGTGTAGATAAACATGTTATCTATAGAATAATATAAATACTAACCTTGACGTGGCTACTATCAATATAATAGGCCTATAACTAAGGTAAACAAACACTCTCCTTACGTAACTCTCAACACAAGTGAAGTGATGATAATGTCTGTATGTAATCTTTACCATTTATTGAACATGATATTTGTTTTATTTTTTTATTTTTTTTATTTTTGATAGACGTGTAGGCCTATTATATTATACTTGTTTTGTTGGTGATTTGGAAGGAGTGTGATTCCTCCAAAAAAAAAAGTGTGTGTGTGTGTGTATGTTTGTGTGTGTGTGTGTGTGTGACATATAAGTGGAGTGTGTGTGTGTGTGTGTGTGAGTTGACATAAAAGTGGAGTGTGTGTGTGAGTGAGTGACATATAAGTGGTGTGTGTGTGTGTGTGTGTGTGAGTGACATAAAAGTGGTGTGTGTGTGTGTGTGTGTGTGAGTGACATAAAAGTGGTGTGTGTGTGTGTGTGTGTGTGTGAGTGACATATAAGTGGAGTGTGTGTGTGTGTGTGTGTGTGTGAGTGACATAAAAGTGGTGTGTGTGTGTGTGTGTGTGTGAGTGACATAAAAGTGGAGTGTGTGTGTGAGTGAGTGACATATAAGTGGTGTGTGTGTGTGTGTGTGTGTGTGAGTGACATAAAAGTGGTGTGTGTGTGTGTGTGTGTGTGTGTGAGTGACATATAAGTGGAGTGTGTGTGTGTGTGTGTGTGTGTGTGTGTGACATATAAGTGGTGTGTGTGTGTGTGTGTGTGTGTGTGTGTGTGTGTGTGTGTGTGTGTGTGTGTGTGTGTGTGTGTGTGTAAAGCTGATTATATTATTTCCAAACTGTACTGTACTTCATAACTTGGTATATGTTGGTGGTGACACGACTTTTGCCGCTGACTGTACAGTGGGCGTCATGAATTGTTACACAGAGCATTGGTTAAGGGACCCTGTGATGTAGTCGGAAAATTGGAAATAATGAGTCCTTCAAAAATTGCCACGAAACACACACACACACACACCTATATGAAAATTAATAAATGTACAGAGTGATCTAGTTGTATGATAATATTACTATGTAGGAAAGTTAATTGGTGTTTTGGAAATAATTAATGTACTAAAGTTTCTAGTTGTAAAATATTATTGGTAGAAAAGATAATTGTACTTACAGAGTGTGTAGTGTAGTGTGTACTTACAGAGTGTGTAGTGTAGTGGGTACTTACTGAGTGTGTAGTGTAGTGTGTACTTACAGAGTGTGTAGTGTAGTGTGTACTTACAGAGTGTGTAGTGTAGTGTTATACTTACAGAGTGTGTAGTGTAGTGTGTACTTACAGAGTGTGTAGTGTAGTGTGTACTTACAGAGTGTGTAGTGTAGTGTGTACTTACTGAGTGTGTAGTGTAGTGTGTACTTACAGAGTGTGTAGTGTAGTGTGTACTTACTGAGTGTGTAGTGTAGTGTGTACTTACAGAGTGTGTAGTGTAGTGTGTACTTACAGAGTGTGTAGTGTGTACTTACAGAAAAATGGTGTATAGTAGTACTTACAGAGAGGGTGTATAGTAGTACTTACAGAGAGGGTGTATAGTAGTACTTACAGAGAGAGTGTACAGTACTTACAGAGAGGGTGTGTATAGTAGTACTTACAGAGAGGGTGTATAGTAGTACTTACAGAGAGGCTGTGTATAGTAGTACTTACAGAGAGGCTGTGTATAGTAGTACTTACAGAGAGGGTGTATAGTAGTACTTACAGAGAGGGTGTATAATAGTACTTACAGAGAGGGTGTATAGTAGTACTTACAGAGAGGGTGTGTACAGTACTTACAGAGAGGGTGTACAATACTTACAGAGAGGGTGTGTATAGTCCTTCTTCCTCACCACCTAAACACCAACAATGAATCCAGCAGGGAGACCACAACATAACTTATAAGGACACAGATAGGAGGCACTGTAGCGTCTTCAGTCCTCCAAAGTATACCGGGAAACAGGACTGGAATGGACAATTATAATGGTGGCCTTGTTGCTTAGGATAGTGTGGGGGGAATTAATTTACTCCCAGATGATTTACCACCACCACCAACAACAACAACAACACTTTAAAACCCCTATGATGTAGTCAGAAAATTGGAGGTTAGTGAGTCCTTCATATATTACACGAAACACACACACACACACACACACACACACACCTATATATATGGAAGGAGCTTGTTTCGTGGTATAGTCAGGAGGAATCAGAACCCACTGACCCCCATACACGGTCATGGGTCCCATATTAAGCTGTCTGTGTGTGTGTCTGTATGTGTGTTTGTGTAGGATATTAAGTGGTGAATACAGATAATAAAATACAGCTAATAAAATACAGAGGCTTTCCTTGGCTTATAATAATACAGCAATAATACAGTTCAGCTCAGTATAAATCCCTATAAATAACTTAGTATAGTACTGCTTATAATGTAAAGAGATATATTGTTATTTAATGAGATACTGAAATACAACAATTGGACTTCTAATTCCAAATCGGCCGCCATGATGGGTGAGTTGACAGTTGCTACAATTTTATCATCATTTTTACATTTCCTAACACGTATGAATTACAAACATTTTAATTTCATATCACCTCATCTAAACACTGACAAGATGAATGTGTATAATGAAATTAAATTATATGTTTTGTTGATGTTTTTAATGTGATCACGAGTTGTACACGTGTTTATAATTTCCAAATGTCTACAGAGAGAGAGAGAGAGAGAGAGAGAGAGTATACATATCAGATACGAGTACATACATATGAGAGAGAGAGAGAGAGAGAGAGAGAGAGAGAGAGAGAGAGAGAGAGAGAGAGAGAGAGAATGGATGGTAGAAAGATGAAAGTGGAGAGAGAGAGAGAGAGAGAGAGAGAGAGAGAGAGAGAGAGGAGAGAGAGAGAGAGAGAGAGAGAGAGAGAGAGAGAGAGAGAGAGATAGATGGATGGTAGAAAGATGAAAGGAGAGAGAGAGAGAGAGAGAGAGAGAGAGAGAGAGAGAGGAGAGAGAGAGAGAGAGAGAGAGAGAGAGAGAGAGAATGGATGTAGAAAGATGAAAGTGGAGAGAGAGAGAGAGAGAGAGAGAGAGAGAGAAAGGTTCAGGTGGCATCCAAAGTAGTAGTGTTGTCCAGAAAGAGATTTTTTATGAACTAATGGAAGGAAGTGAGGTTATACTGCCTTGGGCCTTGGAAACACCACCCTGTAGACCTGTTTACACACACACACACACACCCACATTCCATCTCCCTAACATTTCTCTCTCTCTCTCTCTCACTCTCTCTCTCTCTCTCTCATTCCACCTCTATTACCCTACCCTTCTCTCTCTCTCTCTCTCTCTCTCTCAATTCCACCTCTATTTCTCTACCATCCTCTCTCTCTCTCTCTCTCTCTCTCTCTCTCTGTAGGTGTTTATTGAGGGAGATATGTACACATAATAATACACATGTACACATTGTTACACACATAATAACACACATGTACACATTTTATTACTCATGTACCCATTTTATTAAACATGTACACATTCTTTGGAGGAATTAAAAGATTGAGACTAGAATTTATATTTGTAATCTTTAATTAATGTTGTGAAATGTCTACAATTGACAGAGAATATCACAGTTAAGGGACCCTGTGATGTAGTCAGAATATTGGAGGTAAATTAGTCCTTCAAACATTGCCACGAAACACACACACACACCCATACCTATAATGTAATGAAAGGAGGTTGTTTCGTGGCATGGTCAGGAGGAATCAGAAGCCTCAATTCTCATATACACGATCACAGGGTCCTTAAGGGAGATTCTCTTGTTGGTGAATTGGAATTAAGGTCTGTGTGTCCCCCAAACTAACTATGCCACGAAACAAATCCCCAACTAGTACATAAATATTGAGGGCGTCTGCTTTCTGGCATAAATATATAGGTGGAATCAGAAACCTTCCAATTCACCAACAATATAATCTCCCGTTAATTAAAGCATCGCAGTTCACTCATGTACAGCTGGAAAAGTAAAAAGTGCAACAATAATATAGTTATAATATATGACAACATCTTCACCATCACCATCACCACAAAAAGTTCAGCCAATCACGTTCCACTTTACATTGGCTTTAGGTTCCCAGTGATTCATTGATAAAGATACAAGAGTTTATTTACTACAAAGAACTGCCACATGTTGCCATATTTTTTCTTGCACTTATTACTTGCTCAACTGTACACCTCCACCACAACAAACACAACAGTTGGTTAGTAGTAATGGTGAGACTTGTAACAAATTTAATGTACCTGTGGATTTTAATTATCTATCCATGTACAGTTGGCCACATGAATTCTTACACAGTCTATATGGAAAGAGAGGTCATTATTCTGTAAGTACTGCAATGAATGGACTACCAAATGACTCGGTTATTGCAAAACAACAAACCTAATAATAATGTTGTCTTGCAGTTACGTAGTGTTTCATTTTTTATAT